>ML661250.1:5121052-5313081 GCA_007570785.1 Antilocapra americana | reverse complement strand
CATCCAAAAGTCTACAAGCAATAAATGCTGGAGAGGATGTGGAGAAATGGGAACCTCCACACTGTTTTCCATAGTGGCTGTACTAGTTTGCATTCCCACCAACAGTGTAAGAGGGTTCCCATTTCTCCACATCCTCTCCAGCATTTATTGCTTGTAGACTTTTGGATGGCAGCCATTCTGACTGGTGTAAAGTGGTACCTCATTGTGGTTTTGATTTGCATTTCTCTGATAATGAGTGATGTTGAGCATCTTTTCATGTGTTTGTTAGCCATTTGTATGTCTTCTTTGGAGAAATGTCTGTTAAGTTCTTTGGCCCACTTTTTGATTGGGTCGTTTATTTTTCTGGAATGGAGCTGCAGGAGTTGCTTGTATATTTTTGAGATTAATTGTTTGTCCGTTGCTTCGTTTGCTATTATTTTCTCTCATTCTGAAGGCTGCCTTTTCACCTTGCTTTTAGTTTCCTTTGTTGTGCAGAAGCTTTTAATTTTAATTAGGTCCCATTTGTTTATTCCTGCTTTTATTTCCGATATTCTGGGAGGTGGGTCATAGAGGATCCTGCTTTGGTTTATGTCAGAGAGTGTTTTGCCTATGTTTTCCTCTAGGAGTTTTATAGTTTCTGGTCTTATGATTAGATCTTTGATCCATTTTGAGTTTATTTTTGTGTATGGTGTTAGAAAGTGTTCTAGTTTCATTCTTTTAGAAGTGGCTGTCCAGTTTTCCCAGCACCACTTGTTAAAGAGACTGTCTTTTCTCCGTTGTATATTCTTGCCTCCTTTGTCAAAGATAAGGTGTCCATAGGTGTGTGGATTTATCTCTGGGCTTTCTATTTTGTTCCATTGATCTATATTTCTGTCTTTGTGCCAGTACCATACTGTCTTGATGACTGTGGCTTTGTAGTATAGCCTAAAGTCAGGTAGGTTGATTCCTCCAGTTCTACTTCTGAAACCACAGAGCGAAAAAATGATCTCCAGGACAACACATGTCACATCCAATGAGATCATGTCACAGCCAATGCATACATCTATACATGGTCCACTGTCTTCTTTGTATGCTAAGCTTGCTGAGAGAGGCAGGGTTTTGCAAAATGAACAGAAAAGAAAGTTTAGTGTAATTATCTCCAAAAAATAAAACAGCCAGGACTTTGCCAAAGTAACGATGTATATTTATTTCACCATCCCCATTCTCCCCACCTCCCATTCAAAAGGAGAACAGTTTTAAATAAAGGAACTAAACTACACATACATGCATTAGATCATCATTGGTGGACTTTCAAGTTTCAGAAAGCTGCAGAGTTTGCCTCCAAATCAAGGAACTGGAGGAGAGTTGTCAATCCTTAATTTTTCCAGCAAGATCGGTACATCCAAACTACTGATATGGTTACCATCGTTTCATGACAGAAAGGATATTTACCATGACAAAATAGGAAAGCTAAACTTTCAAGGGAAAAAAAGGATAATCATTTACACTTAACATATTTGGATTTCTGGAAAGCCCCGTATATTGTTATGAATCTAGGAAAACTCTGTCATGAACCAGTGCCAAGAAAAAGTGGTCAAACGAATGGGTGGCTTAACAAGCCCTCCACCAATTCTGATTCAAGCTACAGTTAGAAGACCACTGGCAGAAAGCATGTGGACTTCAGAACCGGGAAAGGAGCCCACAGAGCCTGATTCAAGGCCAGCCAGCCAGGTTTCTCACCATCAAACTCAGTGAAACAACCCATTTTCCCCCAAACAATGGCACAATTCTTTTCTGAAATATACAGTATGACAATGGAACAGAACATGTGAAATCAGAACTATATCCCATATCCAAGGATTCGTGATCCATAAACACCAGCAAACAACCAGAAACTTCTCTTTCAAACCTTCAAACCACAGTTCCCCGTCCTTCTGTCCAGTGACCCTGCATAGTCACCACCTTCCTCACTATCACCAGACAACACTCACATCACGTAAGGTGTGAAGGCGATTCCATTTTTATTTTGATCAACCCAGCAACCCTGTGGAGTAGGTGTAATAATAGATACGATCACCCGTTTGGCTTGGCGAATGCATGTCAGCTACTTGAGCATTTAATATTGCTCTTAACAGGAGTTTAACATTTTTTATTTTCAAAATAGTGATCCTTGAAGAAGGAAAATAACCCACTCCAGTACTCTTGCCTTGAAATCCCATGGACAGAAGAGCCTGGTGGGCTACAGGCCATGGGGTCACAAAGAGCTGGACATGACTTAGGGACTAAATGGCAGCAGCAAAGGAAATTATACCTTATTAGATAATGCACAGCAGAAAAGCTCATGTCACATAGACTGGCTAATTACTTCCCTTAACAGGTCCCTCTTCCACTGGGTACACAGTTTGTCTTAGTTTCCCAATCTTTCCTTCAACTGGGTGAGATTGGTCCCGGAGTATGATACTAATACATTTAAGTAATAAATGTCCTTAAGTCACCTTACACTCTCCCTGTCCTGTGTTATACTGGACTTGAGAGACTTCTATGGCAGACTTGGGTGCTGTGTGTTAAGTACAGTAGAGCACAAAGTGAAAGAAGCCAGAGACAATAACTGGGTGAAACAATCCTCCACTAACACATCCTCACCAGTTGTTTTTTGCTTTGTTTTTTAAGAATTAAGTTTTTACTCTGTTGAGCTCTTGCAGATTTTAGTCTTTGGTTGAATGCATACCGCTTAGCATTAGAGCTGGATGAAACCTATGAATGTAATAAACGTCAGAAGACCTTAAAGAAAAAGAAAAAGCCTTCCTTCATTCTGTCCCTTGCAATTCAGCACAAGAGTCCTTTCCATGTTACAATCCCCAAATTCCTGATTGCCTAAGTGGCTGAGTCTGTCATGATGAACACAGCACACGGAGAATGCTGCTCTGGATGCTTTCCCAGATTTCTGTGGCAGTTTCAGCCCCTCCCTGCACAGGTGGGACTGGTGTTCCACTCAGAGCCTGAGACCCAACGACCTGCATCTCTCCCCTTTGGGCCTCCCTTAGGGTCCCTGGGGACCGCCATGTGCTTCCAGGGATTTCCCTGGGTCCCCCTGCACCTCAGCCAGGCTGGCCTTCACCTCGGTCAAAGGCACAAACGGGCCTCTCTCCCCAGGTTTGAATAACGCCGCCCCCGCCCCCACAACTGCCAAGAGATGCGGGAGTCACTGCTAGAGCCTCAAGACAGCTAGTCCCCCTGGAGCAGTGAAGGCGCCTGTCTTCTAACTGAGGAGCTGCTCTCAGGGAGTGGCTGAGCACCTCCTCTGAAAGTCCTGGAACCTCCCCTGTGACCCAAGCCAGGGTGGGTGAGGGGCATTATGAGTCAAGTAGAAAAGGCCAGCAGGGATGTTCATGATCTCTTTCCAAGGACAGGAAGAGCCCCGAAGAACCCAACACAGATGAACATGGGGCTCATCTAAAGGAAAGAAAGCGGAAAAAGAGGCTAGAAAATTCAGGGCCAAACACCCCCACTTTACCCCAACCCGCTTCTGCCACATTCAACCCCAGCACCTGCTACAGCTCACACGTGGTTTCATTTTGGACAGATGCCATTGCAGGTTTCTCTCTTGAGCGGTTATGGGAGGTGGGCGAGCACTGGAACTGGCTGGGGAAAAAGTGGATGGTATCTGCTTCCCTCCGGCCTTCCTACCCTGAGCCACCAAGGCCACAAGCTCTACTTATGCAAGACACCACAAAATGAGGGTCCCGACATGAACTCACACCACTGTGCACAGCCCAAGCCACTGAGGTCAAGTCGAAATTATTTTTTAACTAAAGCCAGGAACTTGTGAGCTCAGGTTCTTGGCATCCTCCCCACACGCACCCGCCCAAAAAATAAAACCCGGCCAAGGCTCAGCTATGCCCATGGGGTAAGAAAACAAGACGCAGAGGCCTGGCCGAGGTCCTCTTGTCCCGGAGATGGTTACTCGGCACCCAGTCCAGCCCAAATAAAGACTCCGTGAATCAATAGTGAGGTGGGCTCAGAGTGTAGTAAAGGAATGAAAGCACTGGATTTGCGAGCATGTCTTGCAACATGAGATGGGGTCAATAAGCATTCTAGAAAGGTCACAGACTCACAGCAGCCGCTGCAACAAAGCACGATGCTCCAGCACCTTTGGCAATTGGTACAAATCCAAGAACAAAAGCACTAAGTATATCTGCAGAGATGGGTTAAAAATAATCAATAAAAGAAGGCAGGGAAAGAGAATATCCTTCAAGATAAAACCGAAGCTCAGCAAAGACAAGACCCCAGGTTATCCCTAAGGTCCAGAATTGCCTTGCTTCTGGTCACCTATTAAACTCTGTGTCTTTCCTGCTCAGAAAGAACTGGTATCTATTGGCAGACGTATTATATATTTGCTCCACTGCCTTATCACACTGCATGTGTCCTCCTTTGATTTGTGAAACTAGCCACAAAAAAATTTATCAATTCACTTTCTCTGGGGAGCAGTCTTTCTGATAAATGCCTTTTTTTTTTTAATGTTTCTTCAGCCTTTCAAGACACACGTATTACAAGGGGACAGATAACAAGCCTGTTCTGAGCAGACTGTAAATCAGGTCACTATCAAGCTTCAAAGAAACTTGCTTTTCCTTTAAACACTTTTGGGGTGGGAGGTAGAGCAAAACTGCTCCAAGTTCTTGCAATTCCACCCCGGCCTCCTATTAGCACCTCTAGACACGTTTACAAACTGGATGACCTCACTTACGAGAGGCAGAAAAATACACACATATCAAGAAAGTGCACACAGTTACACCCACTCACACCAGGAAATGACATTTCTGACTTGTCAACACCATCATCTGGCTGGAAACTGTTAGTAAAGTCAGTCAAGAAATATTTACTAGTAATATGGCAGGCAGATTAATATGACAGTAACTATGGGGAAGCCCTAAGAAAATAAACAGCATATATTAAGATTTCAAATGACCTGGCTAAAGGAAATGTGGTATATCCATATAATGGAATGGTATTCAGCCATAAAAAAGAAGCTCCGACACATGCTACCATATGGATCAAACATGAGGACTGGCTGTTTTCAACATTAAGTGAAGTGTCACAAAAGGACAAATATTGCATGATTCCACCTCCATGAGGACGCTAGAATAGGCAAATACGTAGATACAGAAAATAGATTAGAGGGTCTAAGGGCTGGGGAGTGGGGTAATGGTGAGTTATTGCTCAATGCCTACAGAGTTTCCATTTGGGATAATGAAAGAGTTTTGAACTAGGTAGTGGTGATGGTTGCTCAATATTGCGGATGCAATTAACGCCAGTGAATTGTACACTTTAAAATGGCTTAAATGAAAAACAAAGGTTAAAACCTTATGATATACACAAAATACATTAAACACACACACACACATATATATTTACCACAATTTTAAAAGGATTATTGATACACCAGAAACTACTGAATGGTACAGTTTACACACAGTGAGCTGCCCATCTCTGAAACTATATGAATTTATGTGGTCTCAATAAAGCTGTTTTTTTTTTAAGATTTCAAGTAGCCAAAGAGAGTTTCCTGACCATCCTGTTTGAAAGAGTATTCCCCTTAGTTTCTATCACAGCAGTCATCACAAGGTGTAGCTACCTTATTGCTCTATGTACACATTCACAGCCTCCATTCCATCTCCCCGCCTACTCATGAGTGCAGGGACCAAGTAAATGAAGGAAGGGACCATACACTGGACCCCTCAGCACCTGGTTTGATCCCTGCTCAGGGAAAGTGCTGAATAAACATTTACAGAATGAGTAAACAAAGTTAAGTAACCAATGAAATGAGCAAGAATGGAACAAATATCACAAAAGAGAAAAAATACCTATTTTACTTGAAAAGGATGAGCGCAGGCAAGTACCAATGACTGGTCCACACCACTGGACCAGGCACTGGGGGATGTCCAAGATGAGGAAGGGAGGCTGCTTACATTTCTGAGCTCCTGAGTCACCAAAGCTTTGCCACATCACCACCTGCCATACCCGCCTGAACCTGAATGCCCAGTCTGCACTAGATAGAAACAACTCTCAGGAGAAAGATCTGAGAAGACATCTCTCCTTGGTTCAAACATTTTTGCGAGCAAAGGAAGTTGACTGTGCCGTGTGCACACCTGGATGAGTGGCTGTGGGGTTTCAAAGGGGGCATGAGAAAATGAGAGTCAGCAAACCATGCCCCTTGCAGTGGGTGGGGGAATCTGTTTTTGTTTTCCCCAGAAGATTTGCTTGGGGAAAAACACTTAAACCATGAACCATTATAAAATGCTCAAAAATATCACCTATTTGGATGAAACTTGTCAACTTCAGCCACATGTGAAACTGTGGCAGACTGGATCTACCATCTACCTGCCCGGAAATTCATTCATCCAGCCATCCTCTGGCCAGAGCAGTCCCCTTCCTCTCTTGAAGAGGGTCACCGTCTAGTGGGGAAGGCTGTAGTACCGTGTGCAGGTACAGAGATGGAGTTGGAGAGGGGTGTCTGGGAACCTGTGAAATCATGACCTGGAATCATCCATGGAGTAGAAGGAGAGAGCCGGAAAGCAGAGAGACAGGGAAACAACAAAGCAGAAAGGATTGGAGGAATAGGTGGAAATGGAGATGGTTCCCATGAACAGCTCAGAGGGACTTAAATTTGAAGCTGGAGGCTAGTGGCAAGCTTCTGAAGAATTCCAAGCTGGGCCATGACAGGACCTTGTCTGCACTTCAGATGCTTGTCTCGCAGGGATCTCTGCTTGCAGAGTAGGCATTTTTATCCTCATTTTACTCACCAGGCTCAGTGGGGTCAGAAAGGCTGGATTCCATGCTGGGCTGCCAATTGTGGGGCCCACACTTCTTCCAGCAGGCTACAGAGAGTGTATTGAGGGGTTTAGCCAAGAACATAAGGAGCAAGGTAGACTAGTAGATAGTGGTGTAGGAATGTAGATGTTAAAGATTTCTTTTAGAATTCCAGGACACCTGAGAAGGTTTAGAAGCAGCATGGAAAGAGACAGAAAAGAAGACAAATGGAAAATGCTAAAGAGGAGAGATGGTGGTTGGGGAAGCAGCAAGCTAGGGCAGTGAGGCCCCAGCCGAAGGCATCTTCCTTAGAAAGAGAGAAGAGATTCTGGGGTTTGGAAAAGTGCAGTTGCCACAAGTTATTGTGGCTGGCCTCAGTCTTCTCTGTAAAGAGACAGAGAAAATCAAGAACAAGCAGCATGGAGAAGGGTTGGAATCATCCATGAGAAAATCAAACAAACAACTGGAGAGACGACTTGCTAGGGGACAGACAAGGCCCAGGCAGAGTCGGAGAGCAGAGAACCCAATAGCTTACTTATTTTTAATCTTTTGTCAGACGTTAATTTATATTTTCTTATTACTTCATATGTTTTTATTTCTTTTTAACATTTAACTTCTAGTATCTGGAACTGATTTTGGTGTCTGGGGAGAAGTGGTGGTCCCTAATCAGGAATGGAAGACAGGGATGCTGAACATCCAGGGGTATGAACATGCAGGGACGCCCCAGGCAGGGCTCAGCAAGGAAGTCATCATGGCCACAGAACCAACAGGGGCCTCCCACTGAAAAACACTATGTGTTATTTTCCCCAACATGTTAGCCCACAATCCCAGTGTCAACAATTTACTCACATACAGTTACCCATTTGACAAATGAGTGCTAGGGAGCTCCTGTGTGCCAGCACTGTGTCAAACACACGCAAAGTCCGTACCAGGGCACACAAGCTGTACACTTTCACTTTTCCCTCTCCTTTCCCTGCTGATCTTAAGACATCGGTAGGGAAATGCACTTGAAATGCTTTGACATTCATAAACAACTTGAAAGCACTGGCAAAGTATTCCCAGGCAGAGACCCTGTAGGTCCTGGTCAGAATTACTTGTTATAAACATTTAATTACGTGTGCAAATACTAGAGCTAAGTGGTTAAACACTGTGACCACACTTGTATGCTCAGCAAACTCCACTTTCATGGATACCAGCCTGCCCCTGCTGGTTATCGCTGGGCATTCCAAACCAATAGGGGTCTCCAAGAATGAGGTCTTACTGGGAGGTGGAGCATGCAGTACATACTTAAAGAGCAAGACAATTACAGGTGTTAATTATTCTGTGTTCGATCTGACAAACTGACTAATGTTTTAAGATAGACGCTTAGGACAAGGGGCATGTGAGTCAATATGTAAGCCATTCTAAGCCAACAACGGAGCGGTGTTGCTGGTTTACTGCCTGCCTTCTCACAGAACAGTGTGCTGGGCTTCCCTGGTGGCTCAGCGGTGAAGAATCTGCCTGCCAATGCAGGGTACACGGGTTCGATCCCTGATCGGGCAAGATCCCACAAATGTCAGAATAACTAAGCCCGTGTGCCCCATCTACGGAGCCTGCGCTCCAGAGTCCAGGAGCGGCGGTGACTGAAGCTCGCGCCCCCCAGGGCCCTTGCTCCACCACAAGAGAAGCCCAATGGGCCACAACGAGAAGCCCATACACTGCGACTAGAGAGCAGGCCCCCTGCCGCCACAACAAGAGAAAAAGAGCCTACGCAGCAATGAAAGCCCAGGGCAGCCAAAAAGGAACAAATAAATAAAATTATTTTTAAAAACAGGATGTGTTACAATTTTTTAAATGGTTATTGGGGAAAAAAAAAATGGTGTGTATTACAGTTCTCTCATTTCTACAAAGAACACCAGCGATCCTCCCAAGGTTTCCTCGGCACTCTATCTGCACTGGGATACGGTGTATTACCTTCCAACATGCCCATGCTTCTGACTCAAACCCAGTGACTTACACAGATGAGGTCTGTGAAACAAGCTGGCTGGACGGGAGATGGCTGTGGATGTCCCCGAAGGCAGTGATGGGGACACGCGGCTATCTTCAGCATTTCAGAAGTCTCAGCAGAAACCATACATTACCCACACCAGGGCAGCACGGGGTAAACGTATTTGCTTTAGGCTGGGATTACATCAACTCAGGGGCAGTGGGCGTGGTGACAGCCCAGAGGAGAAGCTGGCAGCTAGGTCTGTCCTGTATTAACAAAAATACACGGGGCACGAATGGGCCCTTCAAAAATACAGTATCCTTGGTCCTTGTGATGAAAAAGTTGAGCTTTAGTATTCCTCTTGCTCAGCGATCCTATGACTCTAGCTTTCACAGGAAGTTCTTCTTACCAAGAGTAATCCATTCTCAGGGTGACCCTTACATTACATTATGTCCATTACATAATTAACAGTAACAAACAGCTTTCTCTCTTAATCTCCCTACATGTGTTTATATCTTTTCAACTACTTAAGGGGATATTTATTTACAAGGGGTATAATATTTCCAAACCAAATTAGATGCAACTATATAATCTCTGAAGATGTTAAGAAACCATCTAGATTTGCTTTATCTGTGGCTTCTTCCTCAATTTCTTCCTCTTTAAAAATCTCAAGAAACTAGCTCATTTTTTTCTCTCTGATCTTCTTTTTTTTCCTTCCAAAAAAAAAACCCTTCAGTGCTGTAACCTGACCGATGTCCCTGGAGCTCCCTTGTCTCCATGCTGTCACAGTAAAATCAGGACCACAATGTCACCCCACTGTCAATCCTATGACAGAGGAGCAGTTGAGATGATATTGGGGGGGAAAATTAAAAGTTCAATGCTTTATATAAATACAGCTTATTATAATTTAATAATCATTAAAAATACACTATGATGAGATGGTTCGATGGCATCACCTATTCAGTGGACATTAGTCTGAGCAAGCTCTGGGAGTTGGTCATGGACAGGGTGTGTCCTGTCCTGCAGCTTGCTGTGCTGCAGGCCATGGGGTCGGACATGACTGAGTGACTGAACTGAACTGCTGATTTTAAAGCACACAAAATGTTTGCAAATCAAGTATTCTTAGACCCACTAGTAAGAAGGCTTTCTATAGGAATTCTGTGGTGTACCTTTGCATAAATGGAGATTAAATCTCTTAAAAAATCAATCTTGAATCCCAGGTTTATGTTTGTGAATTTACAGTCATTCCATGAGATTCGTTCTTGTAACTATTTCAAGATATGATTTTTCTCAGTACTCACTGTGCCAAGAATTGGGCTAAGAAATACCATCAACTACCTAATTTAATCCACACAAATAAAGCAGGTTCTATTCATCACCATTATGCAAGAAATACAGTTAGACACAGAGCAGGGACTCACCCAGGGAAGGGAGGAACTAGGTCCGCCTGAAACCAGAGCCAGTGTTCTGAGCTGCTGTGCAGCTCCACAGGGGAACGTGAACACAGGATGGCCACACCTAACAGTTTGTGCCAGGTCACTTTCAAAAACCAGCCCAAAGCCTCTACTGCATCTGGTTTCGTGTGCCCACACTAGTGTTCAGACCACACCAGTAGAGATTCTTTTCTTTCCTCCCAGGTAATTTCACACATTCTGCTTCATGCTCTCTTTCTGCTAACAAACAGATCAACATAAATTACTTAAGTAGATAATGCAGGCAAAAATATGCAACAAGACCAAAAAAAAAAAAACATGCTTTTGAGATACAAACCTGGAGCTGAATTTACACATTAATGGATCTCTCCACCCTGGGGTCCCACAGTTCATGCGATTTTACTCACTACATTTCCCCCACACATCTCTCCTGCGTGTCCTCAGTAGAGGGACGATCTTTTCCAATGCCCAAACATGAAACCTGTTAGCCCTTCTCTCCTTGACACAGACTATGAAATCGAAAATGATCCCAAAGAATTAGACTTGACTACCTCAGCATATCTTCTGTCTGTCCCCATCTCTCCGTGCCCCTGCCAATTAGCCCCCCACTCATGAATCCAAGAGCAATTTCAATGGTCTGCCTGACACCCGCCTTCAACTTTCCAACTTTCTCTCCAAAGTGGTCTTTCAAACACACGAAAAGGCAGATCACATTTCCCCTTCAATTCCCCTACCTTCAGGATCAATTCCAAACTACTCAGTGTGGCCCCCAAAGTCCCTGAAGCCAAAGCCCTAAGTCCCTTTCCAGCCTCCTCCCCTATTCTTCCCTGAACTCCCAAGTGGACCCTATGGTGTTTCACCCTCTGAGTCTTAAGACCAGAGAGGACCGTCCGCCTGGAAGCCCTCTCTCCCATGCTGAGCTGGTAAACTCCTACTCATCCCTCCAGCCTCAGACTAAGCCCAACCTCCTCTGTGAAGCCTTCCCTGATGCTCCCAGGCAGACTCTGAGGCAGCCAGAGCTCGGCTCAGGAGTCTCCCTTATCAGTCTCACTGTGCTGTGATACAGACACTTCTCCCCAGGGGAGAGTGGGCTCCTTGACCCCAGGGCTGAGCGCTGGCTGGCTGTGTATCTCCAGCACCCAGCACGGGCCCAGGCACAATACTGGAGCTCGGCCATATCTACTGACGCCATAAATATGAATAAAAACAGCACACGTGGCTTTATAATTTGTTGGGAGGGAAATCAGACTTGGAATCTGATTTGAGCTTACAAAACACTCCAAAAAAAGAGGAGTCGGTGGGCCAGAGACTTGTCACAGAAGGAGGGGGGAATTGAACAAGGACTCCTGAATGCTCACATCACACTCTGGGTACAGGCTGTGAGTCTGTCCACTCAAACGCCAAGCCCTCATGTGGGGATTCCAGAAGGATAAAGTCACATCTTAAAATACACTTAGCTCCTCAGAACATAAGCTTCTCAAAACTATGAGTTACTTTTTATGTACTATTTGGTTGGGATAAGTGATTGTGGAACTCGCTGATATTAAAAAAAAAAAATAGTGGAAGTCAAGTGCATCAGAAGCTAACTGATGGTTCTGAAAGTAAATCAGGAGGTCGGTGCAGCTTCCAAACTCCGGGCTTCTTTTCTGAAGTCTTTTATTCTTCAGATGACAGAAACTTCAGTCAAATGGTAAAAGAGTAACTAACTCAGATGCTGTTCCCCTCACTCAGCCTTCATCTGACTCTCAGACTTTAAATTCGCAGCCAGAAGTGGGTTCACAGTTAAGTTTAAAGAGCAAAGTCATTTCCCATCATTAGAACATTTCTCCTTTGGGTGAACATCAAAGACTCCTAATGGATATCCACCTGTGTTACGGAACCACTTTAAAAGATGGTCTTGTAAAAATAAAGTATGCCATACTCTGAGCGAAAAACTCTGAAATCTTTTCTTAAATTTCTAATGTCATGAAAGTTTCTAATCCACATGCAAGTTATATTCAGCTCAGTTTCCTGACTGACAATAGTTACGTCCTATAAAATGATTGCAAGGACTGAATTTGCAAATTCTGAGCTATGTCTCCCAGGGGAAATACAGGGTTGAGGTTCCTACAAGCCTCTGGTAGCAGCAACTCCCTCCACAGATAAATGCGTCACCTTGCTTTGTGAGTTTCTGACCAACGGCACTGAGGGAAGCTTACGCAGCACATGTTATTTTCTCTGTAAAGCACATAGCAGCCTCCTTGCACCCAGGAACACGAGACATCACTAAAGCACTATGCTTGGGTGCCGTTTTAAACAGTGAAGTTACTGACAAAATGCAAAAAAAGCCCAGCCCTAGAAGGACCATGAAAGGGACCCCAATCTCAGTGAGAGCCGGACGCACAGCAAAGCACCAGCTTGGATCGTCTGCGTTGGGAACACGTGCAGCGGGCAATGCAGACCTCTGCCCACTCTGCTTCTGCCCTTGAATGGTCACAGAAGCATCTCCGGGGTTGCCTGGGGACCCAAATACATCCGACTGTGTTGGTGAATTCGCAGACACAGAGTTGGGATGATGAGGACTGGCTCTGGTCTGTGCTGCACTTAAAGTGTTACTGAGATGCTAAGAAAAAACATGGACACCAAGGGGGAAAGGAGGGGTGGATGAACTGGGAGACTGGGATTGACATATATACACTGTTGATATTATGGGCAAGATAGTTAATGAGAGTCTGCTGGATAGCACAGGGGTCTCTACTCAATGCGCTGTCGTGACCTAAATGAGGAGGAAAAAGGAAAAAAGAGGGGATATATGTGTACATATATTAAACAGAGGTCCATTATGGTTTTTCCAGTAGTGATGCACAAACGATCGAGTTGGACATAAAGCAGGCTGAGCACCAAAGAATTAATACTTTCAAACTGTGGTGCTGAAGAAGACTCTTGAGAGTCCCTTGGACTGCAAGCAGATCAAACCAATCAATCCAAAAGGAAATCCATCCTGAATAGTCATTGGAAGGACTGATGCAGAAGCTGAAGCTCCAATACTTTGGCCACCTGATGTGAAGAGCTGACTCCTTGGAAAAGACCTTGATGCTGGGAAAGATTGAAGGCAAGAGGAGAAGGGGGCGGCAGAGGATGAAAAGGCTAGATAGCATCACCAGGTCAATGGACTTGAATCTGAGCAAACTCCAGGAGATAGCGGAGGACAGGGAGCCTGACATGGTGCATTTCATGGGATCACAAAGAGTCGGACATAACTTAGCGAATGAACAACAACAACAAATGTATAACAGTAATCAATCATAGCAACTAAATATAGAAACTTTTTATAGGTCTTTATAGCCACAGGAAATTTAATTGACACATGTAGACATATTTTTTGCAAGAACAAGTATTATATTCAGTTTTAACATTGTCTGTGGGAATAGGATATGAATTTAAACTAAAAAAAGAATGAGGCAGAAATTCCAATGGTTCCAGAAGAGTCCATTTAAGCATTTTTTTACATGGATGATGATAGGTATCAAGTCTCTATTTAGATTCCACTGGTTATATTTAAAAGAATGATGTAATTGTTTTATTTCAAGATGTCAATATTTACAACAAGTTGGAAATAACATCCTTTGAAACTCTTTCTTAACTTTTTTTTAATTAGAGTTAATCTACAACACTGTGAGTTTCAAGTATATAGTGCAGTGACTCAGTTACACACACACACAAATTTCAGATATTGTATCATTAAAGGTTATTACAAGGTATTGAATACAGTTCCCTGTGCTATACAGCAGGACCTTATTGTTTATTTTATATTGGGTTTCATTCAGGTTTTTCTGTACCATCTTATGGAAAAACCAAACGAACTCTCTGGCCAACCCAATATACAGTAGTGCGTATCTGTTAATTCCAAACTCCTAATTTACAGTAACAAAACTCTTAAAGTATGATGAAAAATCTTTGCTGTCAACTCAAAGTGTGTGAAGGGGCAGATGGCTTTATCAAATTATTTTGGGGATTAGGGGAGTAAAAGAAAGTGTACAGGCCATCCTGAGGGAGGTTTACCCCTCAGTTCCAGCACAGTCCAGGTCTTAACTTTTTGCAAGAGAAGTTGGAAATCTGGATTTTCTATGTACAATTGATCTGTTTTAATATATCAGTTTGGAAATTTTTTTGACAGCTTGCAAGCCAAACAAAACATATATGCAGGCCAGTATTTTTTCTACCTTGATTCTGAGCAATACTTAGCATCCTCTGTCAGCATTTCCATATACTTAAAGGAGATCCACTCATTCAAAAAAAACCTCATTGTACAACAGGAGCTGGGCCAGGTGGTATCCTGGGCCCTGGGGACTCTGAGACGGCAGCAGAAACACAACACCTGCCTTCAAGGAAGAGAGTGGAGCGTCGGGGCAGGAGGGGCATAGACCAGGAGATAACCCTTTGCAATACTGTTTATTAAACCCAGTGCTAAGGGGCTTGCCTCCCTGGTGGTGCAGTGGCTAAGAGTCCATGCTCCCAATGCAGGGGGCTCTGGTTTGACCCCTGATCAGGGAACTAGACCCCACATGCCACAACCAAGAGTTTGAATGCTCCAACTAAGATCAAAGATCCCCACATATTGCAACTAAGACCCGGCACAGACAAATAAATAAACATTTTTAAAATAAAAATAAATCCAGTGCTAGAGTTAGATCCTAGGTGCAACGGTCACGCATTTTGGCTTGGGTGGGTCAGGAGCTTATGGTTCCATCTGCAGAAGCTTGGGGCTGAAGAGAAAGCAGGACCAGAAGTGTCCCCAAAAAATAACAAAAGTGTGACTTCAGTGCTGGTCATCAGATTGATCACCTTAGGAAGGCTCCTTGGGAGATGGCCAACCACGCAGACAGGAGCAAAGACCATGACAGGACGTCCGAGAGCTAAGAACACAGACAGGAGACAAAAACCAGCCCCTCTCCTCACTTGCAGTTCTTCAGTTGAAAACAGGCACAAGATGGAAATAAACCATTGAGACAAGATCCAAAAATAATCTTAACTGGGTGTCCAAGCTTATACAAAAATTCTTGTTTTAATCATTTCTGCAAGGCAGCTGAAAGGTACTCACCAAAACTCAGCCTGTGAAGCAATCAGTTTAATCTGTTTCTTTGAAAGATTAATTAAAATCGAGATTACCAACAGCGGCAGATGAGCCAGGTCAGCCAACGGGGCACATCTGAGATGAGAAGGAAACTGTTTAACCACCAGACAAACACAGCTGCTGGCCAAACGCGGAGATGCTGTACAAAACCTGCCTCTTCCCGGGCCCATAATTCAATTCCTGGGGATGACACTTGAGCTAAAAACGCAAACCTTGGGCACGGCTCGAGGCAGGCAACCAGTCTGCCCCGCAGGCAGTGCTGGCCGGCAGGCTCTGTGGCCTTGAACTGTGGACTCAAGCCAGCACCAGATGCAGACGGAGCCGACAGAGGGGAGAGCTGTAAGGAAAGGAATGTTCTGTGATGAAAGGCTGCTTTTTTCACAGACAGGAGAGAGGAGATTAAGCAGGAGACCCTTCTGAAAATCCTAGAGAAACAGGAATCTGAACACACTGTCACTGGACTAAGTTATGATACATTGAAAAAACCTCAACCACAGTCATCAGAAAAAACAACAATGTTGGCAACAATCTGCAGCGTTCTTCATTCCAAGAGGAATGGAGGAAGACGATGAAGACACGGAGTAAAGTGCAGAGGGTGGCAGCAAGGAGAAGCTGCCTCCCCCCTCCTCACCGCCTGGGCACAAGGCCCCCCAGGGGCTCCAGCATCCCCCCACCCAAAAAGTTCACTCTGGACGCCTGTTTAAGCAGCCCTGGTCTGCAGGCTAAGGAAGAATTATTCTTTAGGAAGTTTCCCCAAACATAATACAGCATTACTGTTCGGTGCACTGGATGTCAGAGCCCTGAATTCCAGCCCTATCCTGAGGGCCCTCGTAAACCCCCTGATCTCCACCCAGCTCCCCATCTGCACCCAGCTTCACCCACTACCACGCACTGAAAAGGCTAGGCCTAAATCCTCTCTGGTCTTTCTCACTCCAATATCCTCTTGTTCTGGGTACTTCCACCATGCGGATGATGTAACAGTAGGCAGGCACAACTGTCTTCTTTTAGGGAGGGAATAGAGTCGGAATCCAGAGAAATGCACCAAAATTTGAATCTCCCATGTACTATGGACAGCAAAGGGAGGGTTAGGCTTCACAAATGGTTGAGAACACAGATCTGAGAGCTGCCTTCATTTTCTCTTCTGTAAAATGGGAAGAATACTAGCCTAATTTATAGGGTAGTCAGAAAGAGAAGACTGGGTTTTGTAAAAAGCACTTAGAACAAAACTGTGACACCGAGCACTAGGCGTAGAACTGCTTTAGCCAGTCAGGAAGCAGCTACAAATCACACCTGAATCAAACTGCAGGGGCATCCCCCAAACCCAGCCTGCTTCTCCCAGCTCCCAGGTGGAGCCCTCTCTCACCTGAGTCCCCCACCGTGCACCACGTCACCAGCTCAGGCCCGCCTCCCTGGGACCACTGCGCCTGCCTCCCAGCCCCCAGTACCCCAGGCACTGAGGACCGTTTCTCATATTCTAATACTAGAATACTATATTCTAATAACTTGTAGCATCCTGGATATTCTAACTGCTTGTGTCAGCAGCTAAAATTACAAACATTTTAGCCTAGAACTCAAGACATGCCATGATCTGATCCTTTACCTACTCACTCCCCCTCCTTTTTTTTTAACTGAAGTATAGCTGATTACATTGTTCTGTTAAGTTTTTGGTATACAGCACAGTGATTCAGTTGTACATACATATATATATTTTTTTTTCAGATTCTTTTCCCTAATAGATTATTACAAAATACTGAGTACAGTTCCTTTCCCTGTGCTAAACCATAGGTCCTTAATGGTTATTTTATACATAGTAGAGTGTATATGCTAATTTCCACCACCTAATTTATCCCTCCCCACTTCCAAACAATGAAAAGATATGAGAACAGTTTAAGAGACCTCTGGGACAATGTCAAATGAACCAACACTTGCATTATAGGGGTCTGAGAAAAAGAGGGAGAGAAAGAGCCTGAGAAAATATTTGAAGAGGTAACAGATGAAAACTTCTCTAACATGGGAAGGAAAACAGTCACCCAAGTCAAGGAAGTGCAGAGAAACCGACACAGGATGAACCCAAGGAGAAACATGCCAAGACACACAGTAATCACATTGACCAAAAAAAATATATTAAAAAGCAACAAGTAATATACAAGGGAATCTCCACAAGACTATCAGCTGATTTTTTTCAGCAGAAATTCTGCAGGCCAGAAGGGACTGACACTATATAAAGTGATAACGGACTTCTCTGATGGTCCAGTGGTTAAGACTCAGAGCTTTCAATGCAGGGGGCCAGAGTTGGATTCCTGGTCAAGGAACTTAGGATCCCTCAAGCCACTTGATGTGGCCAAAAAAAAAAAAAAATGATGAAAAGGAAAAACCTACAATCTACAACTTCCCCCAGGAATACTCGCTCTTTATCCTACCTTTCTAAACTTATTTCCTACTGGTTCCTTCATGCATCCTTCACGTTTACTTGAGTCCCATCCTTTATACCAACCCTACCATTACCCACGGTGGTGCTTTTGGCCCGGTATGTTTAACCTGCCCATCGTACCCACCTCCAAAGCTGAACATCACCCAGGCTTCCAGGACTGGCTCGTGCTTTAACATGACTCCTCCCAGTTCTCCCCAACAGATGGAATTAATGTCTCCCTTTTGAATTGACACAGCTTTCATCTCTGAGCAGGGAAGGCAGAGGAGTGTCCTGTCTGGAATCTGAATCCCAGTCCTGCCACTTACTAGCTGAATGTCACTCATTAGAAAATTTAAATCTCTGACAGATAAAAAGGATGTGGTACATATACACAATGGAATATTACTTGACCATTAAAAAGAATGAAATAATGCCATTTGCAGCAACATGGATGGATGCAGACATTGTCATACTGAGTGAAGTTAAGTCCAACAGAGAAAGAGAAATGTCCTATTTCTCTTTATCCCTTATGTGCAGAATCTAAAAAGAAATGATAAAATTGAACTTATTTACAAAACAGAAGCAGACTCACAGACTTAAGAAAACAAACTTAGAGTTATTGGTGGGGGATGTATGGGAGGAAGGGATAGTCAGGGAGTCTGGGATGTTCATGCACACACTGCTATATTTAAAGTGGATAATCAACAAGGACCTACTGTACAGCCCAGGGAGCTCTGCTCAGTGTTATGCCTGGAAGGAAGAACGGATACATGTATGTTTATGGCTGAGTCCCTTTTGCTGTCTACCTAAAAACTATCACAATATTGTTAATCAGCCATACTCCATACAAAATAAAAAGTTTCAAAAAAAATTAAGATCTTTGAATAGATCTCACCATTGTGAAGAGAAGTGGGCATAACATAAAGAAAAATGCCTGGTTTAAATTCTCCTCACCTTCCCTCTCTCATGGAATTTATTACTCCTCTAAATTGTATTACAGTAATCAAGGTTTATAACTTTTCTTATTAATAATATATGTTCCATGAGTGCAGTATTTCCGTCTTTCTCAAAGGAATGAGCAGAAGGCCTGACATATAGTGAGAGCTGAACAAAAAAGTCCTGAATGGAGGGGTAGGTGGATGGACAATTTTATACTTGCTCTATTAGTTTTAATCATTCCCCATTTTTACCAATACCGTTGTTAATGACAGCAACCATCCCATTAATTTAATATAGATATCCAGATGGTTCTGATGGAGATATTCAAATATTCTGAATCTTGAATGTTTCAATTCCATTCATTCAAATTAGCTTATTTTCTACTGGTTCCTTCATGAACCCCACTACCAGAAAGCAGTATGCCTGACACCATGCAGCCAGTGAGAGGACAGAATTCTTACTCTCAAATTCACACCCACTGGCAGAGTGAGGACGCTTTAACCAGCTTCACAAATTTAACCATGGCAAACAAGTGTTTTGTTTTTCTTTAAAAAAAAAAAAATTGAAAATCACCATCCCGAAAAGGAATATTTTATTCATGCTGGTCTAAGTAATGAGGGGAAAAATATTCAGTACTCAAAATGGAATTAAAAAAAAAAAAAAACAGTCAGCATGAATTTCCAAAGACATCTGGAAAACTGGCAAAAGAATTAAAAATACGAAAGCACCGGTAATCCCAGCTGGGCTGAAACTGCCTTCCTGTGGAAACCCTGAATAGAAAATAAGCTTCTAAGAAGGACCTCTTGATGCATTTTCTTTATATGCGTTACCAGACCTAAGACTGCTTTAGGAATTCCCAAAGACAATCCTCTGGAAAGTTCATTTACACAGTGATTCCGATTTAATCGAGGAAGGCAAATCTACAACTTGTCCCCAGGGCCCCAGATGGGCTTTAAGTTCACGTATTCAATTCTGTATTGAAAATAACAAGAATCCAGGCAGAAATCTGACCTAGAACGGAAGTCAAATCTCACCCCCCTCCCACCCCTCTACCCACAACAGTCAAAGACTGAGCCTCTTAGCACACCTGAGAACAGGGCTTCCTCACTCTAAGAAGAGAGTGATGGCTCAAGCCACCCACCTGGAGGCGCCCAGAACTGACCCTGAGTCATTCCCTCCTTCTCAAGGCCAGATTTTGAGCCGCAACTGAAACCCATCAATTTAATACAAAATCAGCACTACATATGACAGCATTCCACTCTCACATACACTGAGTCCATTCGGAATCAATGGGCTGGAAAGGCCACCCAGATGGTAAGGCTGGACCCACATGTCAGACCAGGATCAGCAGCTCACAGCTGTGTGACCTTGGGGAAGTCACTTAACCCCTCTGGATTTCTGTTTCCTGATGTGTCACTTACATACTGGACAAGATGCTCTTGCTCTCATGTAAACTGAGTGTCGAGGGACAAAGGGAGTGTTAATACGTGAGTCTTCGGAAGCACTTCTGGGGGCGTGGTGGCCCTGTCTCTGCTCTCTTCCCCCACCTCATTCCTGCGTGTTGGACTCTGCTCTATTCCTGACTAGCTGTGTGTTCCTGACACAGGCTTCCCTTTTCTGTGCTGGGTTTGTTTGTTTGTTTTTCCTCAACAAAACATGGGGATAAGCTCTATCTCTGCCAAGTCCTTTCTAACTCTAGAATTCTACTTATTCTACTTTATCAGAGAAATCTTTGCCACTGGGGAGTAAAACAGAGGCTGAGTCACTTCATGGTTCTCCAGCTCCTTGCTGTAAATCACTAGAAGGGGCTACAAAAATTTGGCATCACTTTGAAAATGGGCAGGCCATGTGCTTTATAAAAAGTCATGGATAGTGTAAACATTATATAATCTTTCCTCCAGAAAAGCCAGAGCAATCTATTGGTTACACCTGTGACTCAAAATCAAATTCCATTCAGAACCACCATGTACCTCCCCCAAATTCAAGTCACTGTGGACCTCAGCAGGGTGCATCCCACGGCCAGTGTTAAAGCCACCTGCAAGAGGGACTTTACTAGCAGTCTAGTGGTAAAGACTCCAAGCTGCCAATGCAGGGGACCTGGGTTCAATCCGTGGTCAAGGAACTAAGATCCCACATGCTGCTGTGGTATGGCCAAAAGATTTAAAAAAAAAAAAAAAACCTGTAAGAAACATGTCCTCCTCACTGGGGCTCTGAGAGATCTACCACCACTGCAGATGCTGAATTCACCCCACTCCTTGGCTCAACTCCACATGGAAAGCACTGAAAAACAGCCGAAGACCACGGGGGACAATTCAAAGCCACAAAGATTTTGTGACCACTGTGCTCTAGGGTTATTCTTCAAGAAGGAAAGGGCTTCAGACAGAATAACAGTTGACAAGGACTCCAGGGTCAAGAAGGACAGTTTCCTTATAAATAAAACTTTCAAACTCACAGCCATTAACACTCACCCAAAATAACTGGACAGGAGCCGACCAGGAAAGGGCATGTTACTAAAACTGGCCCTCCAGCCTCCAAGAGGCTCAGCAGAATGATTCTTGAGGTGGGGAGGGGAGGAAAGGAGGTCTGGTTATTGTGCCAAAGCACTGGAAGGCACAGTAACTGGGTCACGTTCCCACTCGGATGTGGATGAAAGTCACTCGGCGGCTGCTTCATGGTGCCGGGCAAAGCTGGGTCTGTCACGCTCAGCATCTCTTGGGGAAGCCTGAGGAAGGTGCCTCTGGCCACACACCCCCCAGGTGAGCAATATCAGGACATTTCTCCATATCTTAAAGAGCCTGTCCTCAGAGCAGCGGGCAGAATGTAACTGGAGGTCTAACGTGACATGAAAACGCACACGGCAGCCTCCCTTCCACCCAAAGCCTCAACTCGCTCCAGGACCACACAGTGAGTGATGCGATCGTCAGCATGGGAGCTGAATGCAACAAATAAGAGCCCCTTCTCCAGCCAGATGATCTTGCCTCCTGGGCCAGATTCTGCAGAAGGAAACTACACAGACCAGAAGCCCCTTCAGTGGAAATGCAGCTGGGTCTCCCTGGCATGTAAATCACATCAACTTAATGAAAATCTTTGCAATTGGCACAGCAATCCTCACCTTCCTTGGGGCTCATTACACATTTTCTTCCAACAGTTTTCAGGAGAGCCTAGGAGCATGGTAATACACTCCATTCATGCCAGAGCTTGGGACTTCCTCAGGCGTGAGGTTCTCCTTTTCACAGCAGACAGACCTCCACAATGGCATAGCTTATCTGAAAAATGTTTGGAACCTCTAGCCCTGGGCAATCCCAGAGTCACTGATAAGCCCCTCAGAAGCCTTGCAAGCATGCATTTTTCACAGAGTATTAATTCAAGAGGCTCATTAGATGAGATGAGTTCTAATTTTTGCTTTTAACCTCTGCAATTAGCAGGCTGGTCCCTCTCCTTGGTTCTCTGATGAGCACACAGCAGAGACACAAATACAGAGGCTGCCAAAAATGTGTCCTGGGAAAAGAAGGCACCCCAGAATATCCCAGAGCTTTCTTCTCCTCTGCTTTTACCCAGTTTAACTTGACACCATTTATTTGCAGACAAAAGACCTGGAAGCTGGAGTCTGGGGAAAAAGTGGAAAGTGACAAAGCTTGTAAGTTTCAAGGCTGACGCACATAAGAGTCTACCATCACCAGGAGGGTTTATAAGTCTCTTCCCAAAGCAAAGGGAAGACAACCCAGTGCCCCAGAACAGTCTCCCAGAATATCAGTGAAGGAGCCACTGTAAACAGACATCACTGGAAAGTGGACATCTCCTGAGAATCGCTGCTCCAAAAATTGCCTCCAGCCACACAGAGCACTGGTCCCAGGTGGGATGCTAAGTGGCAGGTGCCTACAGAAAGGAGGGATGCTCTGGAGAGAAACAGAAATACCTGAGGTTTCTTCTCTCCCACAAGAGACTCCATTGATTCACTTACTATGAAAGTGCTTGTTATGAGAATGGAGGGAGGCAGGTGTGAATGAGAGGTGGTCTTATGGCCCAATGATTCTAATGAATAAAATATTTCAGAACTTATGCTCCTACAAAGATAGCTGGAATTTACTGAGCAACTACACGACACAGGAAGATACATGCCTGCAACTTTTAGTAAGAGGTTACAGCCTCTGTATATATATTTTCAAGTTCTCGATAACAGCTATTATCATATGTCTATCATATATCCTCTCCGTGTACATCAAAACATGAAAGAACGTATTATTCAAAGAATGGCAATAATTGTAAAATGAAATATGTGGGGTAAGGTTATCTTCTTCCTTATTTCATTAAAGTATTAAACCAGTCTTATATATAAAATTTATTTTTCTGATGACTAACGTCTGATTAGCATAGAAAATCTAGGAAATATAGCAAGGCAAGAAGAAGAAAATTAAAGTTATTTGTTTTTTCCACACCCAAAGATGACTACTCTCACTACAGTTGCTGTAGCTACTTTGGGCTCTCTCCCTATGCATATAATTACAAATGCTCTTTCACAAAATCCGGATGTTACTTGATAACTTATTTTTCACATTAAACAGTATATCATTTACCCATGCCCTTAAATGATACTCTGCTTCCTGAGGTAAGGTCTGCAGTGTGTTGTGATCTACTGATGTGTCACAGTTTATTTTGTAAACTTTGTTTCATTTAATGAGCTGTTTCCAACTTATTATAGGAAATCAATTACTATAGGAAACACTAGCAGATAGATGATAGACAAGTAAATAGATTTCTTCTTTGTAAAATCTTTATGCTGTGTGCATAGTCACTCAGTCGTGTCTGACTCTGCGTCGTGGACTGCAGTCCTCCAGGCCTCTCTGTCCATGCGGATTCTCCAGGCAAGAATACTGGAGTGGGTTGCCATGCCCTCCTCCAGGGCATCTTCCCGACCTGGGAGTCAAACCCAAGTTTCCCGCATTGCAAGTGGATTCTTTACCATCTGAGGCACCAGGGAAGTCCTGTAAAATCTTTATTGAACTATGATTCACAATTCACCAACTTATAAGTGTACAATCCAATGGCTGGAGAATACTTACAGAATTGCACAATGATCACCACATTCAAATTGGGAATTTTTTAATAGCCCCCCCCCCAAAAAATCTTGAGTCCATAGCAGTCATTCTCCATTTCCCTTCAAGTCCTCCCAGCCCTAGTCCTAGGCAATCGCTAATCTGCCTCGTCTCTACAGATCTGTCCATTCTGGAACCTTCACATCAGTGAAATCATCCCATATGTAGTTTCTGTGATTGGCCTAACATTCTCAAGGTTCGACCTTAATGTAACATGTATCAGTACTTAATTCCTTTTTAATGGCCTAATATTGTATCACTGTATGGATATACTACACACACACACACACACACACACACACACACACACACTGGGCTTCCCGGGTGGCTCAGACAGTAAAGAATCTGCCTGCAATGCAGGAGATCTGGGTTCAGTCCCTGGATAGGGAAGATCCCCCGAAGAAGGGAATGGCAGCCCTCTCCAGTATTCTTGCCTGGAGAATCGCATGGACAGAGGAGCCTGGCAGGCTACAGTCCATGGGGTCGCAAAAAGTCAGACACAACTGA
Source organism: Antilocapra americana (assembly GCA_007570785.1). Lineage (NCBI taxonomy): Eukaryota > Metazoa > Chordata > Mammalia > Artiodactyla > Antilocapridae > Antilocapra > Antilocapra americana. Next base: position 5,288,855 of record ML661250.1, on the reverse strand, counting down.
ATATAGTACATTTCATTTACCCATTCATTAACTGATGAACCTTCAGCTTATTTCCTCTTTTGGAAATGTGAATAATTTTCATGAATAATGCTGCTATGAATGTTCACGTACAAGTTTTTGTGTGGTCACATATTTTCATTTTTCTTGGATATACATCCAGTAAAATGGCTGACTTATATGGCAACTCTATTTTAACCTTTTAAGGAACTGCCATCTTGTTTTCCAAAGCAGCTACACCACTTTGCATTCCCACCAGCAGTGTAGGAGGGTCCCAACCCTTTACATCTTCACCAACACTTGTCACCATTCGCCTTTTCATTACAGTCATTCTAGTGGGCATGAAGTGGTATCTCACTGTGGTTTTGATTTGCATTTTCCTGATAGCTAATGACATTAAGCTTTTCATGTGCTTACTGGTCATTTGTATATCTTCTCTGGAGACAAGTCTATTCATATTCCTTGCCTCTTTTTAACTGGGTTCTCTTTTCATTACTGAGTTGCATTTTAAAACATATTTTAGACCAATATATTATCAGATTTGCAAAATAAAATCTCTCATGGTTTGGGTTGTCTTTTTACTGTATGGATGGTATCCTTTGAAGCACAAACGTTTTTAGTATTGCCAAAGTGCAATTTATCTATTTTTTCCTTCTGTTGCTTGTGCTTCTGAGTCCTAAAAAAATATTGCTTACTCCAAATCATGAAGATATACACCAATATTTCCTTCTAAGTTTTTAACATAGCTTTAGCTCTGATATTTAGGTCATGGATCCATTTTAAGTTAATTTTGTATATGGTATGAAGGAACCATCTAAATTCATTCTTTTGCATGTGGTATCCAGTTATCCCAATGCTATTTATTGAGAAGACTATTCTTTCCTCTATAAAACTGTCTTAGCACCTGTGTCAAAAGTCAATAGACTATAAATGTGAGGGTTTCCTTCTGGACTCTTAGTTCTAGTTGCCTGTCATAATTTATGCCAGTACCACACTGTCTTGGTTATTGTATCTTTGCAGTAAATTCTAAAATTAAGAATGTACATATTCCAAGATCATTCTCTTTCAAGATTGTCTTGGCCAGTTTAGGTCCTTTACATTTCCATATGAATTTTAGGATCAGCTCGTCAATTTCTGCAAAAGAGCTGAGCTAACATTTTGATAGATACTATGTTGAATCTGTAGATAAATTTGGGGATTTCTGCTATCAGAGCACCATTAAGTCTTCCAATCCATTAATACAGGATGTCTTTCCACTTATTCATGTCCTCTTTGTTCATTTCTTTCAATGATATTTCTTAATCTGCAGCATATGAGTCTTCTACTTCTTTAGTATAATAAATTTATTCCTATTGTATTTCTTTTGATGCTTTATAAATGGAACTGGTTTCTTAATTTCATTTTCAGATGGTTCATTGTCACAATACATATATATAATTATTTCCATATATTGATCTTGTACCCTATAACCATGATGAACTCATACATTAGTTCTAATAGATTTTTAGTGGATTTCTAAGGGCTTGCCTGGGCTTCCCAGGTGGCACTAGTGGTGAAGAACCTGCCTACCAATGCAGGAAATGGAAGAGACATGGGTTCAATCCCTGGGGTCAGGAAGATTCCCTGGAGAAGGGCATGGCAACCCACTCCATATTCTTGCCTGGAGAATCCCATGGACAGAGGAGCCTAGCGAGCTACAGTCCATATGGTCACAAAGTCAGACACGACAGATGCAACTTAGCATGCATGCATGCAAGGGTCTGCCCTCTACAAGATCATATCATCTGCAAATCAAGACAAAGATACTTCTTCCACAATCTGGATGTAGTTTATTTCTTTTTCTTGCTTAACTGTCCTGGCTAGAGCCTCCAGTGCAGAGTTAAATGGAAGTGGCAAGGGCAAACATCCTTGCTTCATTCCTGATCGAGAGGAAAGCTTTCATTCTCTCACCACTAAGTATGATGCTAGTTCTAAGCATATAATCCTTAAATGTATTTGTTGCACCAAAATAAAAAGGCTATTTCAGTATAACACCCATTCATAAGAGATACTAGATATATCCACTTCCTAATATGCAACATCTTCAATATTTATTTCCCTAAACATATTTCAACCTTCTCTGTACTTGTACTAGGTAGGAAAAGGACAGTAACATGATAAAAGAAAATCTCATGTAATTCTCAAGTTAAAGGAGACTTGAAATGGACAGATTTAATGAAATTCAACTCTTGTTGAATTTGTCTGGTGAAATAAACACACGCTAATATAAAGCCCAAGCAGTGGGTATGAAGTTAAAAGTCAATTTGATGTTTCCTGGAGTTGTCAGCCACTCAATTCCCTGTAGAAAGGAAGACTTTATTCTGAGCATGTTCTGAAATTGTGTCAATTTCCTTGCTTGAATGTTCCCTGAGTTCTCATTCTGCTGCTCACCAAAATTAGTTCTACCACAAAAGGCTAAAAAAAAGGCACTTGGAAAGATCTATTCTAATTGTATTTAAATCTGTAAATCCCTGAACAAAGAGGGATTTGACAGTTACTTAATTTGATTATTTAGTCATACCAAATACTTCAGATTAAAAACTTCACCCTGAAACCCAGATTACCCAGTTTGACCCCTAAACAAATTACATGGGAGCAACATCTTGGTTAGCCTGGACACACAGACAGTGGTACAGAGGAAAACAGCTGGACTTTAAAGGACCTGGACTCAAATTCCAGATCTTTCAATTCTTAGCTTTGCATTTGGGGCAAGATACTTATCCTCTCTGTGCTGACTACTAAGAATTTTTTAAGAACAAAACCTTCTTTTCTGCAGGGAGGTTGTGAAGATTACATGACATATTACTCATAAAGCACCTAGAAAACAGTAGTTGCCATTATTACTAGTGGTAGTAGTAGTATTTCTTAATTAAACTGTTCAGGAAATGGAGTAGTCCGATCCATTCTAATTTCTGGTTTTCAAACTTTTGTGGCTGAAAAACCCTTCTCAACAATGTTACTGTTTTTTGTCTCTCTGTGTAACAGTAGACAGACAGGTGATGGAAAGTGAAGTAAAAGTTGCTCAGTCGTGTCCAATTCTTTGCAACCCCACAGACTATACAGTCCATGGAATTCTCCAAGCCAGAAGACTGGAGAGGGTAGCTGTTCTCTTCTCCAGGGGTCTTCCCAACCCAGGGATGGAACCCAGGTCTCCAGTGTTGCAGGCAGATTCTTTACCATCTGAGCCACCAGGGAAGACAGGTCCATCTTTCATTTCAAAGTTTTTCATATGCAACATCCTGTCTCAGTGACTGAAAAAGGTATCCAGTTCATCCACAAGTAGCTTACAAGCTGGTACGAATAAAAGCAGTCCACACCACAAGGATGTTCCGATCATTCCACAGTCTAGTAGAGATGAAGAGGGTGGGACATTGGGCTGACTCTTCAGTGAGGGACCTGGCACCCTTCCTAAAGCATGGTTTTCACTCACAAATCTTTTCGAGCATGAGGGTCTGTTCCAAGGAGTCGGCTCTTCACATTAGGTACCCAAAGTACTGGTGCAAGATTGAGTGTAGGAGGAGAAGAGGGGGACAGAGGATGAGCTGGTTGGATGTCATCACTGACTCAATGTACATGAGTGTTAAACTCGGAGAGATAGTGAAGGACAGGGAAGCCTGGCGTGTTGCAATTCATAGGGTTGCAAAGAGTCAGGCATGATTTAGCAACTGAAGAAAAAAATTAATAAATTCCAAATAGGAGTTTAGGTAACTATTGTTGTTTGCTGGTTTTCCTTAAAGAAGGAGCAGAGGAAAAGAACTGAAACCTTTCCTCTCACCTGTATCCTCAAGTTCCCCAAAAGATCGAGTCTACACTCTGGAAACTAGTGATGGCACTGCCAAACTCTTCCCTTCTCCCATGTTAGCATCCTCCTAATCCGAGCTAACTGGCACGTCTGAAACTGTCCAATTAACAAGCTAATGAGGATGGACCAGCATCACGAAGGGGAATCCAGGCTGCTCCTGGACTCCATACCACAAGCTTCAGAAAACTCAGGCTGTGATGCTAATCAATTCAGACAGGTTTGCTCTGTCTTCTTTGAAAGCTTGAGATTCTAGCTGTGAAAACTGTAGGCACTTGACAACAGTTCCCATCACAAAAAGCTTAGCATGTTGGCAAGTAAGGAAAAAATGAGGGAGAGGGACTCTGTCCACCGGGGGGCAGTTGCTAAGAACCAACCCCAAGTACCCAGCTTGTACTCACTCCACAGTCTCAGCCAGGTCGCCTCCGATGGTCCAGGTGCTGGGCTTAGCTGAGCCAGGAACTTTTCAGAAGACAACACAAAACAGTTAAACCAGTATAAAATGCCTACCATATGCAACTAGCACACACATACACACACGCGTGCACAGGACTGTCTCATGATTGGTAACATCAGCCACAGAAAACCATTCATCAACAACTAAAAATCATCAGACGATGAGTGAAATAAATCCAACAATAATCTAGCAAACAGAGGCTCCTCCTCCACATGTTTTCCTGAAATAAAATCGGTCCCCTTAGGCACACGGCCAGACTGAAGGCCACGTGGTCATAAAGCACAAAAAACTACATCCAGGCCCCAATGCACTGCTCACTCAAGTCATGCAGCTCTTGACAGGAAGACTTGGCACTGACTGAGCACTTTGCGGCAGGTGCTGGCCGAAGACTTAATGTTAGTCCACTTACTTCTCACCACAGCCAGAGACGAGCCCCAGACTACTCCACTCTTGGGCTTCCCTGAGATCTGGATAATGAATCAGAAGTAGGACAAGAAGAAGGAAGATTGATTTTTATTCATTTTGCAGGAGAACATACATGCATTTCTCTCCCATAAAGAAGTTTAGCATCTGGCATTCCGGTGCAAACATATAAGGAGCCCCACTGCACAATGCACAGCAGCGCTGGGATCACAGAGCACTGGAGCAACCACCTCTCGCTGTGTGGCCCTGGAGAAGGCCCCCCAGCTGACCCAAGCCTCTCTTTTCTCAACCTGATCAAAGAACCAGACGTTTGTCAGGCCCTCTCCAGAGCGTTGAAGCTTGAAAATCTCAGACATCTGTGCATCTGCCGCAGCCACGGGAAGCCTGCAGGACAACCCTGGGCTGGGCCTGGCGACCCAAGGGACAGTATGAGCCACAAGAAAATGTCCTGCTGTTCTAGTTCTCCTGACTGGTCACTGAAGAAACGCTACCCTAGACCTCTCCTGGAGGGCCCAGATTTTCACCACATTCAGCCAAGTCCAGCTGTGTGAACACCAGGGAGAGGGCAGCGTTAATTCTGTGACTCCATAAGGCCCCGGGCCCATTGTTAGGGCTCCGTATCTCTACAAACCTGACCTCCTTTTACAATTATTTCAGAGGCACAGCCGGTTCTTTTCACTTCCACCTCCTTTTTATTTCTTTAAGTAGACTTAAAAGGGAAAAGGAAGGCTTTCAGCGAAATAAATGGGCAAAACTCAGAAGATGCACCAGCCACTTAGACAGGTAGCACCTAGCTTTGTTTTCATCAGAACCTCAAACCATCCATTTTAATCTCAAAGAGATGGGTAAGTGCCCAGCTAGCCAATTCTATCACTACTGACAATGTGAGCCTTCAATTAATTGAGAAATGCTCCCTTATAATATGTTGATCCCGGTGCAAAAATCAATCTATGTTACAAGAGCAGCAATCACATGAGAGCAGATGTGCCATTATCTTATCTGCTTCATAAAAGGAAGGATTTTTTTGGCCTCCTTTCTGTTGTCAAACTGAATCATTATTACATAAAAGAGGTGACAAGTGTGACTGAAATCTTGAAGCATCAGTAACTGTTAGCTCATATTTGAAACCGTGTATCCATTTAATCAGAAGCTGGAATGGTGTCACAGTTCGTGTTCTGCAGGATTCAGATCCAAGGAAGGAGTTCATCTGAAACCCTGAGATAAGAGCTGCCTCCCCCTCTCTTACATCCCACGTTCCGTTATTGAGGCCAAGCACACTTATTATCACATCCACCCCCTCCCATCATGTCTTGCAACCAGAGCCCTAGGACCCTGCAGGTACATGAGAGGAAAAGCTCAGGCACAAATGCCTCCCTTCTTCCACTTCTGAGGATCCATGTAGCAAATAACATTAAAGGGTCCCTTCTAATTCCTCCTTGAGAAGAAAACTGATTGCGAGTTTTTCATTTTGGTTTTCTATTTTTATTTCATATTGCAATATAGTTCATTTACAATGCTGTGTTAGTTTCAGGTATACAGCACAGTGAATCAGTTATACAAATACATACAGCCGCTCTTTTTCAGATTCTTTTCCCATATAAGATATTACATAATATTGAGTAGAATCCCTTGAGCTATACAGTATGTCCACGTTGATTATTTCTATATAGTGATGTGTATGTGACTTTCTCATTTTGTATCCACAGGGTCTATAATTTGGTAGAGTTGTGTGTGTGTGTCTGTGTGTACATGAGCCGCATTCTTACCTCTTTTTCAGTTTGAAAACTGTATTTCTCGACACTCTGGCTTATCAATTTCCAGGAAACTCAGCAATCCCTGACCTTCATATGTAGGGAATGACATCTCAGAATGACATTTTTTCAAATGTCATTTTTCAAATTCTCTTAAAGGATTTACACTGATCCATCTACTTGATGACACATTGTTTTGGACAATCTCTAACTAGGAGTTAGAGGTAATATTTGGCCATGAATCGGAGTGGCAAAAACTGGCCCCAAATGAAGTGATGTCAGCTAACATTTTCTGAGCACTTAGTATATACCAGACACTAAGCAAGTAAAAAAGATGTACTTAAGTCATCTCATCAAACCTCAAAGCAATTCTATACAATGTGGGCCATTATTATCCCCATTTTATGAATAATAAACACAGGCTCAGCATTATACACACACACACACGGCTGGTGAGGCGGTGAGCTGGGCAGAGAACGCTGTATGCCCATCCACAGATCATGACCTCTTACAAGATCCTTAATAATACCAAGACAGCCAGCAGACCACAGCATACTAGGAGTACCACAAATTTTTGCAAAGTAGTGCCTCAGAGATTTTTTGTACTAAAAAGTGAACGGCCACGCTGCTGCTGTTAGTCAGTCATGTCCAACTCTATGCAACCCCACGAGCGGCAGCCCAACAGGCTCCTGTGTCCACGGGGATTTTAGAGGCAAGAGTACTGGAGTGAGTTGCCATTTCCTCCTCCAGGGATCTTCCTGACCCAGGAATTGAACCACAGTCTCCTGTACTGCAGGCAGATTCTCTACCACTGAGCCATCTGCCCAGATGCCCATACCCATGTCATATTCACTACCCAGTATATCACAATACAAGACTTTCCCAAGAAGCCAAAGAACTTGAGTATTTGATAAACTTTAACAACTAACCCTAAGAAAATTTTAATCAATCAGTAAAAGATCTTGGATATTAGGCTGAAGGGAGTGGAGAGGAAAGTTTTGTAACTATGAGGGATCAGACCAGCTATGTAGTAACCTGCAGAACCCAGCACCAAAAGAAAATGGTTGTGGTGGGAGAGGGGCCAATCCTTATTCAAAAACTTTTAAGAATTTCAAGACAATGAGAAAAGCTCATTAAATGAAGCTTGGGGCCCTCTGAGCACAGGGCCCCCGTGTGACTATGAAGTCTGCACCCCCAGGAGGGACAGGAATTCAGGGCCCCAGAGGTGACCCTGGACTCCAGAGGAATGAGGCCAAAAAGAGTATGAACTGGTCTGTGAGCTCAGCTACAGGTGTCAGATGCTTTCTCCAAAATTAACCACATGCAAAATCAGAATCTCAAACTGGAATGTTACACAGTTTGGCTCCTAATACCTCTGGATGTGAACTCAACACGAGATCCAGAGTTAACTGCTTCTTAGGCTAAGAAGTTGCCTGTGACAGCAGGGAAAGGTCATCTTGTATATAAATCATTAGAGAAACTGATTTGAAAACATATCCTGAAGAGAAACAATGAGTGAAGTGCCGTGGCATATCATGCTGGTGTGTCTGTCTTAACAGAGCAGGTGTTCAGCATCTTTAATATTCCGACTGGCTCTCTGCTGGTGTTTTCCAAACAATAAAAATATAAAGAAACCATTTAAGGTTCATCATATATGATAAGGTCTTTATTGCACAACTAATAGTCATTTTTTAATTAACAAGCCCCAAGAAAGACTAAATCTTATCTAACACATTTTTGAAAAGCACTTACAATACACTGCAATAAGAAAACTAATTATTTTAGTGTGAGCAGAACAATTAATCACCAATTAAAAAAAAACCTTCAGTGAGAAAAAGGCACTGAACTGGGAGTCAATAATACCTGGCCCTTTGTCATTTAACTGCCACTAAGAACCAGCTCAATGACAGTTCATAAGAAGACCCAGGGATAGAGATCATGCTCCTGTATGTGTTTTACGCATTTGAGAAAATAAACCAGACGTGGTCTGAATTTCTGGCTATCTGCCTGTATTTTCCATGACCTTTTGCTAATGGATACCTACTCTATAAATGATGTGTATTTTTTTAAGTTCCAAAACAACATTTCGCTTGCCAGAGCCCTGAGGTGAAAACTCAGGTTTTGTTTTGTTTTGTTTTTGCAAATAGTCTGATTTAAAATCTCAGGGTTCTCTCGATGTTTACAATATGATTTTCTTCATTTTGCCCATCTGGAAATAGCCAGGGAATAACAAAATCTATCCTTAGCCTGTAACATTTGATGAAACCCATTTCTCTCTCAGCACAGAGGCTTCTGACCAACCGGAGCAAGGTCATGAATCCCAAGCGGCAGCATCCTCACCTGCCTGAAGACAGTCCAACTTTCCAGCTCCAGAGCAAGGCTCTGACGGGCCAGCAGAGAGGGCGGCAGCGGGGATGTTCTGGAGATTCTGTGACAACAGTTTAAACACACAAGCACACAGGTCTCCTCTCAGAGCCCCCAGGGCCATGCCGGACACACCCCAGGGAAGCCTGCTTCAGCTTAGTAGCTCAGCTATGAGCTGGGCACAGCCTTCCAGGAGCTTCTTCAGATATATTCAAATCTAAATTGCTGTCCTGTGACTTAGCAAATCTTGTGTCCTGGGGTCAATCAGTTCTCCTCAACTGTCAAACAGTACTTAATTCACAGGGTTATTGACAGATTAAATGACCCTTTAAGTGACCAGTGAAGGACCCCAGCAGATACTCAAATACTGGTGGCCATTATTAGGCTTTTCAAAAGTTACCCCCACACCTTCTAAGTGACACCAGCCCTGCCAACCTTCTCAGAAACCCTTGTGGTATTTTCAGAAAATGGTATTTAGCCACTAAGTTGTGTCTGGCTCTTTGCAACTCCATGGACTGTAGCCCACCAGGCTCCTCTGGCCATGGAACTCTCCAGGCAAAAATACTGGAGTGGGTTGCCATTTCCCTCTCTAGGGACTCTTTCTGACCCAGAGATCAAACCCAAATCTCCTGCAATAGCAGGTAGATTCTTTACACTGACCTACTAGGGAAGCCCCTTTCAGAAAAGAGGTGTTGGTAAAAGAAAAACTGCACATTTTTGCACTTAGGAGGTTTGACCCAGGTACTGAGAGCAAAGAAAACTTTTACCCCCAAGTCAATGAATCTTGGATGTTGAGACAAAGAGTTTATTGAGTTTTCAGGAAAAGAACATCAGAAAAGACTAGTATATTGGCCCAGAAATTTCTCATCCCACCATCAGTTCTACAGACACCACATCTTCAGAGGAAAAGTAGCACAGTTGATAACTACACCTGGACCAGCCCTCGTCTCGATATGGACAGACTGGCCTGCAGGAAAAAAGTCAGAAGATCATGAAAAGCCTGACTGGAAAGGGAAGGTGAAAAAAGCCAACTAAATATCGTTTCTATGAGCACCTCAAGACTGCAACAGGCTGTGTTTGAGGGAGGAAATCCCAGGAAGGAAAATAACAGAAAGTGGAGGCATTTAACACAATACCCCAGGACACAGCCAGCCGTGGCCACCCAACGAACAGAAGGATGTGATAATCCAAATATCACTTCTGTTTAGCTTCGGACTTCCTATTGAGGAAGACTCTGCTTTGGAGCCTGACAACTCGTTTTCTGCTTCTAATCGCAGCCAGATAGTGGCCAAGAGAAACAGCCTGCCAAAGGGAGGAAGCAAGCAAAGCCCCACAGATTAAAAATTCACTGCAGCTAATCCACCAAGTGAGTAATCCACACGTGGAAAGTGGTGACGATGTGAAGATGAAATCCAGAAGGAGAAAATACGGGCAGAACATTTGGAAGAGCCTGTCAGTAATGAAAACATTTAGAAAATCAAGCTTCCTAAGAGACTAAGGAGACAATTTTATTACTCAGGATTTTCAACACTGAACCAAACAAACTCTCCGTCTATTACTCAGGGTGCAAGGCATTGTGGGAAACACCTAAGAGGGAAACCGCGTGGGTGAGAATGTCCCCAGCAAGCACCTCTGAGGTGCACCAGCTGGAGAAAAATCTCACAAAGGAAAAAACCTGCAACGGCTGACCCTCAACAGTAGGATTCTAAGACCGAAAGCACAGAGGCAGAGAAGCCCACAGTGGGCTGCTTAGTCTGGGGAAACCTGATGGAAGAGAGCCAATTCAAGTGACCTTGAGACCCTGAAGAACTGATGGAGAGTGATAGCAGCAGGAGGACCTACACAGGCAGGACACAGAGGCTGCAGCGGGTCTAGCCCACCTGGAGGACACAGCCGGGACCAGCCCTCTCATCTGTCCTGAATCTCCAGCTGGTACAGCATCAGCCATAAGGGAAAGCTTCACCACCACTGGTGAAATGGACACACAGCTGCCATCTGGGAAACAGGCCACTGGAGGAGCCTAACAAGGGAAATGCATCAGTCCCCAGATCTTATGATCCACCTTCATCTATAGCTTCCGATAAAATTACCTCTCTTTCCTTGGAAGCCTTAAAACACTTTGCACCATGTTTACGTCATTATGTGCTGCTTTGCATCATGGGTCTACAGGCACATGTCCAATTTCTTCTGTTACAGAGTTCAGGGGACCAAATTTACCAACCTATGAAGTCGGTACAGGGTTAGTATAATGATGGCTAAGTGCACTGGCTTTGGCCACAGACAGAGAGCCTAGGTTCAAATCCCAGTTCTTCCATATAGTTCTGTGTGATCTTGACCATGCTATGTAACCCCTCTTGGGCTCAGTGTCCTCATCTCTAAAATGGTAATAACAATGGAACCTATTTTACTGGACTGCTCTGCAGATTTACTGTGAAAAATCATGTAAAATATTGCAGTTGGCACAGTGCCCGGCACCCTGAAAGTGCTCAGTAAATGGTTGCTATTATTATTATCATTAAAACCATGTTTCCTTTGTCTTACAGAAGTCAGCACTCTCTTTGGCTAAAGCAGGAGCTCATTAAATAATACTGAAGAATGCTAGGTCTGTTCCACTTCTGGAATTCTCTTAGGCCACAGCCACAGCCCAGATCACCACCCTTGAGCCCAATTCCAGTGAGGTGCCCCTCTTTGCAGCTTCCATACTGCATCCCCCCAGTGCAGCTTGATAGCTGCAGCATAATTGCACGTGTGTCTCCCCCAAAAGTTCCATAGGGACAAGAACCACACTCTGTCTTACCAACATTTTCACAGTGCCTGGCACAGAGCAGACTCTTGGTCTAAAATATCTGATGGGGACTTCCCTGATGGTCCACTGGCTAAGACTCCATGTTCCCAATGAAGGTGGCCCAGGGTTCTACCCCTGGTCAGGGAACTAGATCCCACAAGCCACAACTAAGAGTTTGCATGCTATAACTAAAGCTCCTGCATGCTGCAACAAAGACCTAATGAAGCCAAATAAATAAAATTTTTTTAAAAAGTCTGATGAACTTTTTAAAAATCATAGAATCAGTCTCACCATTCTCCAAAGCAATACCTGAAATCTGACCAAGGGGACTAAACGAAGGCACATTTCTAGATGGCTTCTGGCCCCAGGACCAGATCAAGTTTCTTTCATTCCTATGGGACAGACCTGGCTTAGGGGACCCAGTCTATTCAAGATTCAAAGAACCCAGGAGTTTTCTGCAGGGATAGGGCTTAAACCCCTGGCCATGCTAGAAGCCCACAAAACAGACCCCAAAATCCAAGTTCCTGGAGAGCTTCTGAAGGACACCCAGCTCTTAGAAGCTTTGGGGTTAACCAAGCTTTTTAGAGGTCCCTGCATCTACCTGGGCCATTCCTGCAGTCCTAGGATGAGGTCACACTTAGGGAATATATGTTGAGGAATTCCTTCAAGAAAAAATGGGGTGAGGAGAGCACACCGATATGAAGATGCAGAGGCTGCCCTATCCATGCCCTGAGGACCCCACTTGCCTGGGAATCTAGCCAGCCAGGCGGGGCCTCGAGTTCAAGGTGTAGGCATGGGCAGATTTGGTGTCTGGTAAGAGCCCACTTCCTGGTTCACAGGCAACTGCCTCTCACTGTGTCCTCTACGGCTGAGGGGGCGAAGGAGCTCTAGGGTCTCATTTACAAGGGCTCTAATCCATTTAAGAGGGCTCCACCCTCATGACCTAATCACCCCCAGAGGCCCAAGGAAGGCAATTCTGACACATGCTACCACGTGGATATGCCTGAGGATATCATGCTAATATCCATCTCCTAAATCCATCACACTAGGGGTTAGATTTCAACACATGAACTTGGGGTGACATAAACATTCAGTTCACAGCAAACAGCACTTATTTCATGCCATGAAGTGACTGAGAATCTACATTCCTGTGTCCTACCCCCAGGAGTCAACCACACTCAGATATGAATATTTTTTACCTCCTTCTCCCTGCATGGGTAATTTGCCCACTGGAAGCCTGTTGGCATCTGGTTCTGTCCCACTGATGACTCCACAGGTGTTTACAGGTGGTGATGAGAGGAGAGAGGGTAATCATGACAATAATCCCAACAATGCCATCGCCACCAGCACCAAACCAACACAAAACACTGGCACCCTGAAAAAAATGAGACAGCCACCACATCCAACAAAGACCAACACCCCTATTTCCAGAGCCAATATTCAACCTGTAGGCAGTGGTTCAATCAGACTAGTTGGTAAAATACTGAAATATCTTCATATCAACTGATGAATAACTACAGCCCCACCCCAATCCCCTATAGCTGACCTCTCCGATCTCTGTTGAGATCTCCCTGCCCCCTAGAGGGACTGAAGACCCAAGATTCATCCAGCCAACTAGTTGATGATTCTCATTGTCTTCCTTATACTCTTCCTTATTTTTAAATTCTCTACCAAGATGACATGTTTCTTTCATAATTTTTAAAGAATTTTTCTGACAGTACCAATCACTTAAACACTGAGAATGAAAACAACACACACCTTAATCAGCCCAGATAAAATATACTATGAAACTTCAGGTTTTGTGTTGATGGTTTCAGAGTTAAGGCTGATTATGGCCCAACTTCTTAGGAACCCTGCCCACAAGATGATAGCTAGGTTCCAAAGACTATGTATGACACCAACATTTATGAGGAATGACTATTTAAAGCTATAATCTTCAAAACATAATAATATCTTCTATTTGTGCAAAACCCTGCTACACATACCTTACCTCCCTCAGGACTTACAACAGGGCTGTGATGGATATGGGAGTCATCATCCACATTTAACAGACAAGGTAATCCAGACACAGAGAGGATAACAGCAAGGGTCTGTATTTCTCTCTTTGGCCACAACACAAGGCATGTCAGATCTTAGTTCCACAATTAGAGATTGAACTCTTGCCTCCTGCAGTGGAATCATGAAGTCTTAACCACTTAGCCATCAGGGAAGTCCTGGATCCACACTTTCAGGACTGAACTCAGAACTCCTGATCTCAGCTTCCTCCAGAACTGTGCTGAGCCAACTTACACATGCTCAGAAGAACCTAATTCGAGAATTGTGCAGTTAGTTGCTGAACCAGGGGTAGCCTGAAGTGGTTCAGGGATACAAGCCAGAGCTGGCTGACCAGCACCCAATAGGCTCCAATGGGTCCTAACCACACCATATCCACAGAACAGGGAGGTATCTGCTCCCACAGCCTTCACTAACCAGCCTGTAAGCAGCATGACATGGGAGGAAGAGAACCTAACTGGCAGTCAGAAGATGCTCCAATCTCCACCTGCCACTTAGCAACCTTTTCTCTGGAGTCATCTCACTCTTGAACCTCTATTTTCTTTTCTGCAAGATGCAGCACATGATCGCTCCCTACTACATGGCTGTCCTAAGATGCAGAAGGAATCATGAATGTAAAAGCATTTTGCAAACCACAAAACACCACAGAGCTGTTGAAAACTATACACGAGTCCCTCAAAAAATGAAACATAAATTACTACATGACCCAGCAATTCCACTTCTGGGGGTGAAATGAAGGAACCAAAAGAACTGAAAGCAGGGACTTGAGGAGGGACCCGTACATCCATGTTCACAAAGTATTGTTCACAAAACCCAAAAGCTGGAAGCAGCTCCAAGTGTCCATCAAGAATGGATAAACAAAGCGTGGTCTAGCCATACAATCAAAGACTATTTTGCCTTAAAAAGGAAGGCAATTCTGACACACGCTACCATGTGGATAAACCTTGAGGACCTTATGATAAATAAAATAAGCTAGACACAAACTGACAAAAAATATCTGATTCCACCTATAGGACAGACCTAGGGTAGTTTAATTCATAGAGACAGAAAGTAGCATAGGGGCTGCCAGGAATGGGAGGGAGGGGAAATGGAGAGTGAGTGTTTCATGGGGATAAAGCTTCAGTTTGGGGAGATGAGAAGGTGGAGTTGGGAAGGGTGGAGGAGCCGGGCTGACGGCTGCACAACACCGTGAGTGTCCTCGGTGCCGCTGGACCGCGCACTTAACAGCCATTCAGACGGTACATTTTAGGTTATGCACTTTTTTAGCCACAGTTTAAAAACACACACCTGCAAACATAAGGTCTCTTTCCCAGCTGTCAAAGGAGCCAAAAGGGCCCTACAAAGTCAACATCAGCTTTTTCTCATGGTGAGGACCACAAACTCCGTTGATACCGGCCGCAGAGAGGACCCCAGCAGCAGCATCCCCATACATCATGGCCGTATACAGGCTGCCCCCAACTTTTATACAAGGTCTGCCCCAAAAGCTCACTTTCAGCTTCAAGGTATATTTTCAAAGAAAAGTGAAATCTCTCTTGGGAATAAGGACCCTGCTCAGGCCTAGAGAAGCCTTGAGTGCCAAGGTCCAGTGAGGCTACATTACAGTGTGAACAGTCCTGGCGGGGTCCTGGGAACGGGGGCTGTGCTGGTGGAGGGGGGTGGGGGTCACAGAGGCAGCACCACGGCCGCATCCCTTTTAGGACCCAGGCCAGTGTAGGACCCAGATTTTGGTTTTTGTTTAATGTGTGTGTGTGTGTGTGTGTGTGTGTGTGCGTGCGTGTGGTTTCAATCTTTCTTCAGGCCAGTGTAGGACCCAGATTTTGGTTTTTGTTTAATGGGTGTGTGTGTGTGTGTGTGTGTGTGTGTGTGTGTGTGCGCGTGTGTGTGGTTTCAATCTTTCTTCAGGCCAGTGTAGGACCCAGATTTTGTTTTTTGTTTAATGTGTGTGTGTGTGTGTGTGTGTGTGTGTGTGGTTTCAATCTTTCTTCCCTGAATCCTTGACCCCTGCAGTGGAGTGCAGAGTCTAAACCCCCAGACTGCTGGGCAAGTCCCTAGGACCTAGTTTATCAGTCAGTTGGCCTAGGATGTTTCTCCCTCCTTGCCATTCTTGGCCTTCAGTTTCCCAGTTTGCAACACATTTGTACCTCCCCACTCTCCACTCAACTAAAGGTCCAAAACCACAATTACCTACTTTCCTCCTGTCTTCCACCCAAACTGCTAGTTCTTGTCAGTTTGGCGTGGGAGGAGAAAGTACTTTCTTTAAAATCACTTATATCACAGATGGCTGATCTCTCAACCTATTTCAAGGCATTTGTATCTTCTAATGTTTTAAGGCAAATTTCAAGCAGCCATTTTTATCAAGGTCAAAGAAACGGGAAGAGCCCTGGGGGTGGGTGGCATGGGCCCTGGCGTGTCTGCCGTCCCCATCACCCCACCAGACCTCTCAGCTTAGCCCCGCTTCATTTTCTTCTTGTTTTTTCCCCACAACACTATAGGTCTTGGCAGGAGTGGACAGCATCGTACGTGGGGCAGTCACTTGAAAATTGGGGACTGTCAGAGGTTTTATTGAATATGATAACTTTAGGATTTCATTTATAGCCCCAAATCCAATTGGGTGTAAAAGCAATTTCAGTGATGGGAGCCATGGTTATAAAAGTCCAAGAGGAGGGCGTCTCAACCAGTAAAACTGTTGACTCTGTCCAGCTGAAACGCCTTTTCTGTCCCCACTCACCATGTGGCAGAGATACCAATAAACTGTGACCCCTGATTCGGTTTGGCCATCAAAAGGGCTAACAGAGAAGATGAGGCATTTCAAAGAAAAACAAATATCATACATTAACATATACATATGTGGAATCTAGAAAAATGGTATAAATGATCTTATTTGTAGACAGAAATAGAGACACAGACATAGAGAACAAATGTATGGATACCAAGGGGGAAAGAAGGGTGGGATGCATTGGGATTGACATATATATACTATTGATACTGTGTGTAAAATAGAGAACTAATGAAATCCTAATGTAAAGCACAGGGAACTCTCTACTCAGTGCTCTGCCGGAACTTAAATGGAAAGGAAATCCAAAAAAGAGTTGGTAGATGTGTACGTACAGCTGGTTCACTGTGCTGTAGAGCAGACGCTAACACAACACTGTGAAGCAACTGCACTTCAATTAAAAAAAAAAAATGAGGTATTTCACCTGATTCAGACATGAGCTCTCCAATTGTTACACCCACATCCTGCAACCTGGGGAATGAAACTTCTGAGATCACCTCCCATCCCCCATCCAACAATCCCTGATAAGGATGTTGCTGTTGTTCAGTCACTAAATCGTATCTGACTCTTTGCAACCCCAGGCCTCTCTGCAGCATGCCAGGCCTCCCTGCCTCTCATTGTCTCCCAAAGTTTGCCCATGTCCATGTCTAAAACATCCTAATAAGGATAATTTTGAATGAACTGTTACGTCTGTTCATGTGGTATATACCTAGAAATGTTGCTTTCTGTTAAATTCTCCAGCATTAAAATAAACTGAGTACCTACAGAATTTAAACTTAGAAAACTCCCTGATGTTTTGGAACACTGTAATCGACCAGTTCCTTCACTCTTCCAAGCGTCATATTATTTTCAATAAGAAACCAAAGCAGAAAAGACTGAAGCCACTTCCAGAAAGGAGAAGCACCTTTCAGCTGCAAGAAGGGCCACAGCTGCATCAAGATCTAAGAGCTGCTGGAGAAAACAGAAACTACAGTTAGAAGAGGCTCTTGCACAAGCTGATGTAGAGATAGATTGAAGGAAAAAAAAAAAAACAGCTCAGGGTGCAGGGAGAGGTGCAGAGACACAAAGCTGACGAGATAACCTAGGGAAGGGATGAGTCTGTGTACGCAGCAAACCAGGTCAATCAACACTCGAGCTGGCCCGGAACACGCTGGGGGCTGAGTCTCTTGCTGATCCGGAGCACCAGGTGAACCAGTCAGCCTCCTGTGGGAAGCAAGTGTTGGATGGTGCAATGCACCCTCCAGACGTGTGCAAGTGACCTCTGAGGAGCAGGGTGTCAGCACCGCAGGGGTTAACGACAGAGAAGGAGCACTTACTGCACACAGACCTATAGCCATGTCCTGCCCTGAGTTTTCATACACCCTCCTTTAATGCTCACTGCAACCCGTAGACTGGGTGCAAGTCTTATCCTGTTGTACAGATGAGGGCACGAGGCTAAGAATGGCGCAATAATTTTTCCAAAACTATATGGCTGAAAAGCAGGAGACCCAGGATTTGCACCTGTCCTGGGGACTTAGCGCTTCCATTCTTAGCAGCTCGGTAGTGAGCTGCGTGGAACATCCAGCAAATGTTCCCCCCTGGTTGACTGAGGACTGGTCAGTTTCTTAAATCAACTCTGGGAGGAGGTTACGTATACACCATTCTGCATTTCTATGCCAGGAGCTTCCAAAAATCAATTTCCAACAGACGGGGACTTCCCTGGTGATCCAGGGGCTAAGACTCCACCCTTCCAATGCAGGAGACCCAGGTTCAATCCCTGGTCAGGGAACTAGACCCCACATGCCACAGCTAAGATATCATGCACCCAAAATAAATGAATATTTTTAAAAATTTCCAGCAGGTCCTGACATGTTCTTCTTCACGGCACTGGCCCTGAATATCCACAGTCATCCTCCACCACAGCTGCTAAAAGCAACTAGAACTTGATGACAGTTGCTGTTTACTCAATCCCACTTGTGCCTGGCACCTCACAGACATCACTGAATCCTTACAGAAATCCCATGAGGTAGCAACTCCCATCTCCATCTTAACTCGGAAAGTTGAAGGATGGGTATCAAGAGGGATACAGGTATGAATGGCGGCTCTGGAGCTGCCTTTCTATCATGGTTCCCTGCCTCCCAATGCCTCCGCTGCCTGGCCTCAGTCAATACACTGTCTTTTAGGCTTATCCTCAAGATTTGGTGTTAATAAGAAATGGAATTCCTCCATCTCTGAATGGATTTGAAATATGAAGAACAGCACAAGACTCATAGCCAACCACTGGAGACAGGGAATGAACTTGGCACGGAATGAAGTTGGCCATCCATTTGGTCTGGTTCAAACATGAAGAATCCACATACTGCATGATAAACATCTTCAAAAATCAAGCAGGATCTAAGAACACTAGCCCAAGGAAAAGGTGGTCTCCTGCATCACAGGGAGTCAAAAGGAGGTTCCCAACGTGAACTGAGAAAGAAGGTCATGTCAGCATCTCTCCCAGGGTCCACATGTCCTCCTGCTGTAGCCACACAGGCACTGGACGGACCATCTTGAGTCAGAAAACAAACTTGCATCAGTTGATGAGGGCTCCAGGCTTTTTGCTGGCTACCCATAACAGTTCCTTCTTCAAATAAAGAAAAGTGTCCCGGGGCCATGGGCTCTCTGGCTATTCCTGCAAAATCAGATGAGGACTGGAGGCAATATGAGGTCCTCCGGTCCATCCCTGTGGGTGTAAGTTGACCAATAATGTGACAGTCCCTTGCTGAACCAGTGCTAAGCCCTCCCAGAGAGAAGAGGAGGAGATGAAGGAGAAAGACTGAAGGGGATTTATGGAGATTTATTTGGGGAAAGGAAGGATTAAAGGGATTTATGGAGACCCAGCCAAAGAAAAACTCAACAAGTTAACCCCTAAAATCCTCTCCTGAGAGGACACAAATGTCCACCTGCAAAGTCTAATTACTGTCCACTCAGTTGCCAAGTTTGAGCCAGAAATTTCTACCAGAGAGTCTTCATAAGCCCCTCCAGGAACAAGCTCTAAAAAGTGCAATTTCCCAAATTCCACCCTACTAATCTGTTAAGCCATGAGAGTTTGTTATCTCAACAGAGGAAAAACTTCTGGCTTTTCCTCTCTAAACACAAAACATCCTATCAAAGAAAGAAGTAGTGAGAGTTTCCCATGTTTATTATTTTTCATAGAATGTTTGGGCTTTAAATTCTCAAATCAGGGAATTCCCTGGTGGTTCAATGGTTAGGACCTAGCGCTTTTACTGCCCAGGGTGCAGGTTCAATCCCAGATCAGGAAACGAAGATCCCACAAGTCACACAGTACAGCCAAAAAATAAAGCTGGAGATTTAAAAAATAAAAATAAATACATTCACAAATCAAGTAGCAGAGTTATAGGTTATAGGTCCACCTATCAGAGTGATCTTTCTATTGGTAATTCTAGAGGCAAAACATGGCATTTTCACAGAAAGCTAAGCAGTTCATCCAGCTACTCAAATGCCCAGCCTATCATGACCTCCTCCCATGACAGAAGAGGAGATACTTCAAGAGTCATCCCAAACACAAGCTCTTGGAAAGAAACAGATTAGCCTGAAAACCTAAGGGACCCAGGAAACCTCCCTGGCGGTCCAGTGGTTAGGATGCCCCCTCCAATGCAATGCAGGGGGCACAGGTTCCATCTGTGGGTGGGGAAATAAGATACCACATGCCTTGTGGCATGGCCAAAACATTTTTTGTTTTTAATTTCTAAATAAATCCAAGAGTTCCTCACAAGAAAAACCCAGGAGCCCAAAGGATGTGAGCTTTCCAGCCAAACTCTTTCCAAGAGCTTCCCACAACATAGACAGCCCTGCTGTGCTCAGAGAGCAGGTGCTCAGAATATTCCTGGAAAAAACACTGACCAAAACCAACAAGTGGTATCTCTCTCCCAACCCAAATCCCAGGCGAATCTCACAGCCACACCCAACCCACCAACGACTCCTACTGGCTCTCCCTCCATATGTTTCCAAATCCAGCCACTTCTCATCACCTCCAGAACTGCACCCTCCCCCGTCCTCCACCACCAGTCTCCCCACTGCGATGGTTTCCGCAGCCTCCAGGCTGGTCTCCCTGCTTCTTCCCTTGAATCTGCTTGTCCATTCTCAACACAGCAGCCGCAGCCACGACGGAAACACCCAAGTTACATCAAGGTACATCCCTGTTCAAAACCCTTCAACACTTCCTATTTCTCTTAGAGCAAAAGCAGAGTCTATTACCAGGAACTTCAATGCTGCCCTGGTGCCTCAGACAGTAAAGAATCTGCCTGCAATGCAGGGTTCAATCCCTGGGTCAGGAAGATCCCCTGGAGAAGGGAATGGCAACCCACTCCAGTATTCTTGTCTGGAGAATCCCATGGACAGAGGAGCCTGGTGGGTACAGTCCCTTGGGTCGCAAAGAGTCAGACAGGACTGAGCACTAACACCGTCACTCCCAAGGCCCTTTGTGAACCTCGACCAACCCTCCCCCAGCTCCACACCCCACACCTGTGTCCCCTCAGCTCCCAAGCTCCTCCTGCTGCTCATTCACTTTCAGACACACGGGCCTCCTTGAAGCTGGGCCTTAAAAACACCAGGCCTGCTCCCACTCAGGCCCTCAGCCCTTGCTGCTCCCTTCAACTGGAACAGTCTACCTTCATCTGTTCAGGTCTTTATTCAAAGATTAGCTTCAGGGCCAGGCCCTCCCTGGCTACCCTATTCAAGCTCCCATCACCCCACCCCACCCTACCCCTGCTCCTGCTCTAGAAAATCCCATTTCCCTGCTTTATTTCTCTCCCTAATGTGTCTACTATCCAACATACTCTACATTTTCCTGATTCATATTTTTAATTTTCTGGCTTCCTCACCAGAGAATGAGAAAGAAATGTGAGCTCCAGGAACACAGGCATTTGTGTCTGCATGTTCTCTACTGTACCCACCCCCATCAGTGCCTAGAATATAGCAGGTGTTTGATCAATATTTTTAAATGTACAAGAGGCTGAATTTATATCATGCCTCAAACAAAGGGCTGAGATATGCAAACTTCTAACCAATACTGCATCTGGAAAACCCTCTGGGAGAACTCTCGGGGTTGCCCACCCCTCTCTTTGCTCCTCTTGGAGGAGCATTCTTTCAAATGCTTCTCCCAGACTCTACAACTATGAGTAGTCCAGAACAAATACTCTCAAAACAGCCAGTCAAATATACAAATCACCAGGAGATCTGCAATCTCCCCCTCCCCCAACATCCAAATACCAACCCTCTACAACCCGAAAAGAACAGGTGAGTCTGCTTCCTACCCAGGCCTTCAGATAAGTCAATTATGTGTCCTCAACAGGTGTATTGATTGAGCAATTTCAGAAAAAGGTATGTAAGTATGGTACTAGTGGGCAAAGACAGTGCTGGCCTCACAGAAATTTCTATTTATACTCTTTCTAAAGCAGCACCCAGCAGGCACTCATTTCATGAAGAAGCAAAGGCATTGTGCTACTGACATCAAGTGGGGTAAGAATTCCTGTCCTGAGCTATGTCACTTTGCTACTAGCCTGGGCATAAAAATGTCCCTCCAAGTGGACCAAGATGTTCTAGCTACACATGAAAGTGACCAGAAAATTATACTGAGTGCCTCTTTTACCCAGACAAGCCAAAAAACCTTAGGGTTGTAAGAGCACTGGAAAATCATCCCACCTTCTCTGCCCCTTGATTTGACAGGTGATGAAGCTAAGACTAGTCATGTGGACTAATGACCAAGTATCCATAGGCCACACACCGACCAGTGGCTGAGCCAGACCTTGAACCCAGGCCCAAGATCTCCCTCGTGCCTGCTCCAGCCCCCTCAAACAGCAATTATTTCAACACAAAACGTTTGGTCTGTAAGAAAAGCATGTATTCATACCCTGCAGAGATGAATGTCTATTTTCTAGGACGTGCCCTTTCTGTACTCCAGCGGAAAGGAGGTGTACTGGAAAAATCATTCTGTGCCAACTATCAAGGTCTCTTCTGTTCAGATGCCTTTCATGGTGTGGAAATTATAGAAGCCACTTCCATGAGTCTGGGGTAGTTCCTGCACACCATGGTCAATGCTTTCTTCCCATCCACATCCTTCTTCAGCTGGCCTATTTTCATTTTCTTGGTTCAGAAGACGTGGAAAGACATCTACCTATGGTACAGATGGCTTGAAAGGCCTCAGCAAACACGCCACAGAAATGTTCACCACTCTTAGTTGCCATTACACAACATTTTATTTGGTCTCATTTATTTGGGTACCAGGGATCTGAAAACACGGCGTTGATTAATAAATAGTATTTAAGCCATCCCACCTTGTTTGGAGGTAGGATTAGGCCCTAGGATTAATCCTTCCTTCCCTTCAAAGGAAGCCACACTGAAGGCCACAAGTTGAGAGGTTTCTCTGGAGGCCTGGCTCAGGGGTGTATCACAAAATCCAGATCCAAACCACCCAGTGGGTCCTTTCCCCTACACTGTCCTTTGCTTCCTGCAGCTCTTTTCCCACCCTCTAGGCCAGCCTTCACTCTCATTTGCCCCCCACCCTCCAGCAAGGTTCTGCTAACCACACAGTCTAAATGGCTCGACTCTTTGGCCTTCAATAGTAAACCTTCTGCTCCACATGAAAAGGTACCTGAACCAGGCAGCCAAATATCAGATTACAAGGTCTGGCCAAGTGAGTTCTCCTTGGGTCTTCACAATGCTTTATTTCAAAGGTATTCTAACACTGTGAGCTGACAACCTGTCTCTTGGAAGGGCTTTCCTGCCTTAGGATCTTAAAGGCATATGGTAAAAGTGTGACAAAATGATTGGGCTTGCAGAGTACCTTGGAAATGAATTCTAATTGTTAGTGTTGAAGCCCTTGATTAATGCTAGGTTTTATTGCAAACAAGACCCCAAACTCGAAATCCACACTGATAGGAGCAGAAGTGACATGTATTTAGACACAAGCTAAGGTTGCTGGACTTGGCCCCGGGGGAAACAGGAGCCCTGAACTTTGGACCACTTCTAGAAAGTCCAAGAGACAAAAAGATGTTGATAATCCAAAAGCTTTGACAAGTTACATGTTTGGATAATAGGTTACCCCATAATTATGTTTTAACTTAATGTTAAAATTAATATAATTCTTTAATGATAAAAGTAGCTTTCCAAATACAAAAGTTAGTCAAATTATTAACATTTGCTGTTACATAATCCACAGAGTGGGTCAATCCCATATGCATAATTATAAGTTGTTCTGCCTAGATTTGAGTATCAGCTCCACTTAATAAGTAGCTCCTGTTTGGCAGGTCACTTAGTTCTCTTTGCCTCAGTCTTCCCATCTGCCAAGTGGGGATAATAGTAAATACCTACCTCAACAGGTTATCATGAGAATAAGATGAGTTAATACCCATAAGGCACTTAGGATATCAACTGGTACTTGCTATTCATTTAATAAAGTCACCTACAATCACTACTACTATTATTATTATCACCATGCTATCGAGCAAAAACATTTTGATCATTTTATTGTTTGTGTTTTGCTCTTTGAGAACTCCTGCCAGCAGGAAGGAACCATAGCCTGAAGCTCCTTTTCAAAGAATCCTTTCCAAGACAGAAGGCAAAGCTTTGGAATCCTAACAGAGCCCCATCCCCAGGTTCATGGGGAACATGGCCAGAGTCCAAGAAGCTGTTTTGCAAGAGCTCTATGTTCTTTCTGGCACCATCAGGCAAGTTCCCATCCTGCCCAGAAATGGAACCACCACAGTCATCCTCAAACAGCGCTGACCACAGTAGGAGCCACTCAGTGAAGCCACAGCTCAAGGGGCTGAGTGAGCATCCCTGACCACTGAAGAGGTAGAGTATACAGCCTCAGGGCTTTCCTGGAGAGCAGGAGACAGTCAGGGGTGGTTGTATCTGTCTGCCTAGAAGCTGCAGGCAGAGGGACCAGCTCCAGTTCGGGTGAGAATGTGCCAAGCAACGCATTCTCCTACCATAGGACTCCACTCTCTCCAGCCCCCTCCTCCTCAGCCACATGAGTATTCTCAAGATGACCACAAAGGACACACTTCTTCTTGCTCAGCAAATTAACCATCTCAAAGTCACTCCCCAAACCTAAATAAACCTCAAGGGTAATTTTCTAAAGTTCTGACCAAACCTCACTCCTTAACTGGCTGTGCTAAGAGGGAGCCCCAAGCCCCTCTCTATGAAAACGCAAAGCTCTTTCTGTTTTCTTTCCAACAAAGACAAAAAGTCTACACCCACAGGTAGACTGGGTCCCTGCAGTGAGCACAAAATGTGGGAGATCCTATTCTCATTCTAGGTAAGTGTGCATCCCCAGGATCAGAAGCATGGAGGGATGCTTCACAACTTGGCTTTGGGGAACCCACTTCAGATATTGGGGTGGGGGAGGGAAAATGACCAAACAATTCAGTGGAACCTGAGTATGGGGCAGAAAACAATCTGGGTTTGAAAACACGGTTCTGGAAAAGCAAACCAACCACAATGACAAGTAAAAGGGGATTAAGAAGGCAGGAAAGAAGAGCACCCTAATATGTCTTATGAAACACCTCCTCTTTCTCTTACCAGCTTGGCCAACACCTCCATGGACCCCTGCAAAACGTTCGGCTCATACAGCACATATGTGTGTGAATATATATGCTTACATACTGATCACATGAGGGAGGCAATAACTCCAACTCCAGGTTCTTCCAGCAGCAACGGATCCTCTTTCACTACCAGCCTCCCTGCCTATTCTGAGGTGATCAGAAACAAAACAAACAAAAACCAACTCTTGGGCAGAAAAGGAACAGCAGCTGAATGGAGCAGCACATGCTTGAGCCTTCCTGACATCGACTTCTGGTTATTTCTGCTTTCCTGAGATCAGCCACCAGCCTCGGACTACACACAGCCCTGGAGAAGAACCGCGGGTATAGAGACCCTCGCAGACACACCTTGGTGACCCGCACTCCAGCGTGTGCTGCTGAGCCTGGTGAAATGGACTGACGCTCAGGTAAGGCTCTGCCCACACGTGACCCTGCACACTGCGAAATTCCTCCCTTCCCTAATCGCGCGGACATCCAAAGTCTTGCCTACATCGAGTACGTGAGGATGTCAATTCTCTAAGAATGCATGTTAGAACAGAAATGGGAATGCCCAGAGCCGGATTTCCTCGTGACCACGTCTCTCGCCGACACGGTGCGCCCGTGCACACGGTGAGTAGACGCACGCAGCCAGTAAACAGGAATATCCACCATGCTCAGCCCACAGTCACGCGTGGGGTGAATGAGCTGAGAGGGCGGCGGTGTCAGGGAAGTGAAAAGTCGCCCGCCTGCGACTGTCCCCGAAATCCCAGGGCCTCCCCCGCCCCCGCGCGGCGCCCACTCGGGCATGCGGGGCGCAGACCCACGCGGCGGGGACGCGGGGGACTCCGCAGAGCCGAGAACTGGACAATGAGGATGCGGCGACCCTCCGGTTTCTGCCGCGGTGGCGGCGACGCCGGCGGTGGCAGCGAGAGCCACCTCTGCACCCGCGGCCGCTGCCACCTCCACCCTCTTCTCCCCTCTACCCACTTACGTTCCTAGGGTCTCCTTGAACTCGAAGATTTTCTTGATGTCTTCAGCTTGCTTTTTCCAAGAGGAGCTGCTCTCGCCGTTCTCCCGGGCCATGGCAGACGAGGGCGGCGTGCGCGGAGGGCGGCGAGGCAGAGCTGCCAGGGGCGCAGGGGGCCGCGGTGGGCGCGCGAGGAGGGGGCGCCGGGGGGCGGTGGCGCGGGTGCAGCAGCGGCGGCG
Source organism: Antilocapra americana (assembly GCA_007570785.1). NCBI lineage: Eukaryota > Metazoa > Chordata > Mammalia > Artiodactyla > Antilocapridae > Antilocapra > Antilocapra americana. Next base: position 5,262,648 of record ML661250.1, on the reverse strand, counting down.
CGGGCGGCGGCGCGCCGGTCCAGGAGCGCTGGGCGGGCGGCGCGGGGATGCTCGGCGCGGGAGCCGAGGAGACTTTGTGCTGCGGCAGAGCTTCCTCTTCTGCAGTTTCCTCTTTCACTCTCGCCGCCGCGGTCCCTCCCTGGCTCTTATTTCTGCGCGTCTTGGGCACAGACTTCCTGCCGCCGCTCGCCCGGCTCCTTCGCTGCCGGCTGCCAGCCTCACTTTCTGCTACTTTCTGGCCTCCCTCTCCTCCCTCCCAGCCGCCCGCCCTGCTCCCTCCCCCCTCCTCCTTCCGCGGGCTCCCCGCCCTCTCCGTGCTCCCCGGCCGCCTCCCGCCTCCCCGCCTCCCGCGCGCTGCCGCCTTCGGGGATGTCCTGCTCCCCGGGAGCGCCGTGCCCCGGGCGCGGGGGCACCGCCGTCGCTGCCCGGCCACGCTCCCCGCCGCCGCGCGCGCCCTGGAGCCCGGCAAAGGGCAGGTGCAGGGAACCCTGGCAGGTGCGGAAGTCGGAGAGCTTGCTGAAGGACTCCGGCCCTCCCGGGCTGCCTAATTAATTCTGCAAAGTCAAGTCTCGGGGGCTCGAGGGCTTTCCTCCCCAGCGGCAGGAGGGGGCGCCTCTGCGCAGCGCTTGGACGCGGCTGGAAGGGGGCGGGGGTACGAGGCCGCCCGGATGCGGGGCGCCAAGGGCGGGGGCGTCCTCCCCCGGCGTCCCGGGCTGCGCGGGGCTGGGCGGGGGCCGGTTGTTATGGCGACGAAAGGCGGCGGCGGGGATGCTGGCGGAGGTGGGCGTTGACTCAGGCCGCGCGGCGCCGGCCGGTGACTGCTCCCGGAGACTCACGACTTGGCGACTGAAGCTAATTCGCATTGCACCAAAATCGGCGCTAGAGTCCAATTACGGCCGGGGGAGGGGGCCGCGCCGCAAGGAGGGAGCCGGGAGCCCTGGAGCCGGGGACGCGCAGGACGTGCCGGGTGCTGCCTCGTTTTCCCTTGGGGAGCTTAACTACCGGGGTTATCTGGCGGCCGGGCGGCGGGTGGATTCGGGCTCCGTGCGCCGTCCAAGCTACCTCGGGCCTGGGACTGGAGCGGGCCTGGGCGGGCCTGGACTGGCCTTCGCTCCAGCTCGGCTCCTCCTGGTCTCTCCCTCTCTCCATCGGCCGAAACCTAGAGACTTAGAGGAAAGTGAAGCTCTGCCCCACACCCAGGAGGGCTGCCCCTTGTAAGCCCAGCCGCGGCGGGTTTAGTAGGGCACCCTGTCTTAGAGCATGTACCAGGAAATAGCGTCCCTCCCCCACCCCCGCCCGGCCTTCCATCTCTGAGTTGCACTCTGACTGCCCATTCCGCTTCCGTGTCCACCTGTCAGAGGGTGATCCACGTGAGAATGCCCATTCTCAACCTGAGGGAACTATCTCTTGTTTCAAAAAATTGTAGTTTTCTTAGTATAAACACTATCACTCCCTGAGGGCCCCTCGACTGAGGTGGATAAACAGCCTTATGTCTCAATTGCTGACACCTGTCCCATTTTCCCAGGACCGTTCCAATTTCACTGTGAAAAGGGGAAAAAAATTCTACTGCCTGAAAACTTACCTAGCACCTTCTTTCTCGTTCTGACAGGCTGGATGCAGGCCTACTGCCCTCCCAGAAAGCATAGACTCCGCCCCGGCCTCTACCTTTTCCCTCACCCAAGGAGGTGGGAAGATAACCTGGCCTGCCCAGTCCCCCACATCTGCATGCTGGATTCTTTTAGAGGCTGTTAGCTTAAGGTTCTCCAGGCTGGGGAGAGCAAATAAGAGATCTTGCTGTTAGAAACTGACTAAATCGACAAACCCAGATTCCACCGTGAATTACTAAGGAACCTCTCAAAGTTGGGGCCTGTCACCAAAGGCAAACAGCACCACTTAAATAAGAAATATGTTTGAAGAACTGTACTATCATCTACTGGGGTCAAAGGTTAGGCAGTAAGAAGAGTAGGAGCCAGGCATGACTGAGATCCCAAGGGACATCTCCGGTGCCTGCCATACGCATCTGCTCATCCTTTTCCGCTCTTTTCCTGTCCTCGCACTTCTTCTTATCCAGTTCTTCCCTATTTCACTCTTGCTCTGTACCTTCAGATTATCGTACCACAAGAGCACACGATAACAATCCTCAGTCTCAGCTTTTGTCCACAGAACTAAAGCGGTGATGCTAAAGAAGCGTTGTGCTGTTGGAAGTGCTTTAGGGAGCTTTGTTTCTTTTGAAATTTCCATGTGCATGCATGCTAAGTCGCTTCAGTCCTGTCCGACTCTGTGCGACACTATGGACTGTAGCCTGCCAGTCTCCTCAGTCCATGGGATCGTCCAGGCATGAGTACTGGAGTGAGTTGCTGTGCGTCCTCCTGGGGATCTTCCTGACCCAGGGATCGAACTCCCATCTCTTAGGTCTGCATTGGCGGGTGGGTTCTTCACCACTACTGTCACCTGGGGAGCCCCTGAATTTTCCATAATGATGTTCATTCAGAGCACTGTTCAGTTATCCTCAGCTGGACTAGATCCTAGAGAAAACAAAAGTTTAATGGGAGTTGAGGTCAACCCAAAGGAATGGATCCCATGACACGAAGAAGGAGGTGGAAATGCTGGCGACAAATTCAGTCTGGCTTTAGCATGGTCATTCCTCCCTTACAGGACACCATGTGAAATAAGAGATCTTGACCTTGGGAACCACAATAGAAAACAAAACCACCATTCCCTAAGTATGATTAAACCTTAGCCTGTAAATGGCTTAATTCTGTTTGCTTGAGGACCCTTGATTGGATGACCATTTCCTCCAGCTACCATGTTTTTCTAGAGGATTAGGTGATGGCTGTGAACTCTTCATTCCATTCCAACTCCCATTGTCAATTGGTTATTACCTATCAGTCAAAAGCTGTCCATTCCCTAACAATTCCACTGTAGAAAGCTCTGCTAGATATTCTAAATTACTAACCTTTAGGTCCCAAGTCTTTATATTTCCTTAAAGCCCTTAAAATTTTTATTAAATAACCCAACATTAAAGATTTACCAATTTTGTGCCTATCAAACTCTTTCCAACCAACAGACCTGCCAATAGATCAGGCTTGTGGCCCAGGTTCAGAATTGGGTGGGTGGTGTGGGGGAAATATATAGTATCTAAAGCAAATGTGTAGATTATAACTGAAAATCTCTTAATTACCTCTATTCAGCCTTTGGGACTTCCCAGGTAGTGCAGTGGTAAAGACAGCCTTTAGTACATAAAATGACAAACCAGGAGCACAAACTGGAGTCGTAGAAAGAACTAGAGAGTCTGGGAAATTAGGCTCAAGTTCCAAGTCTGTTGCTAAATTTTCTTTTTTTATTTTTTTGGCCCAACCAGGAATCAAACTCAAGCCCTCAACAGTGAATATATGAAGTCCTAATCACTGGACCACCAGGGAATTCCCTCAAAATTTATTTTTTTAAATTGTATGTGACAAGAACTTGCTCATGGAATATAGGGCTCATGGAATATAAAAGGGATTAAAACTAAAGCTGGAATGCTCAGGAAACAATAAATCACAGATATAAAGACTACATCGGAAATGGAACAAGGAAATTGACTTCAAAAAACATTTTAAAGGACATAGAAAATAAGAATAGTGAAAAAATAAAATGGAAATGGGCAAAGATGAGCTAGAAAGTTATATGAAACACGAAGTTCAATATATTCATAAATGATATCCCTTCTGAAGAGACTGAAATAATGGAACAAAAAATATTTCAAGATATTATTCAAGAAAACTTTCCAGACATGAAGACTTTCATCTACAGATTGAAGGGGAACAACATGTATTAAAAAATATATGGGTGATCAATAGGAAGATATGTCCTAGTAGAACTACTTATCTCCAAAGAAATAATCCTTTGATTTTCTCAGAAAAAAAAAAAAAAGTTACATGTAATGAGAAGTATATATATCAGCCTTTCATAGGCTTCAATAGCCACATCCAGTGATAGAGGCTGTTTATAAAGTCCCTAAAGCAATTGATTGTGATAAAAAGAATTTCATGATAATAACCCTTAGTGAGTTCATATTATGCATCAGGCTTTGCTCTAAGTGCTTTACCATATTTATTTAATAATCTTCACATCAATTATATGAGTAGGTAATATCTCTATTCTTATTTTGTAGAGGGGGAGACCAAAATTTGGAATGGTTTAGAAGCACACAGCATGAATGAATAAAAACCCAAGCAGCCTGGCTCCAGAGCCCTGGTCTTAAGTGTTGCACTGTAATCCTGCTATTAAAGTGATGCTCAAATAAAAGGCATCAGACAAACAGTGAGAAATTGTTACCGAAGAAGGAGGGAATGGATGTTGAGCAGGCAAAGGAGATAGATGCCCCCTACAATGTAAATATCTTCTTAATGAAGAAAAACAGGAGAATGATAGTTGTTCAAAACCAAAATAGGGTACTCTAATGACTGCCAACTCCAGAAATGTATCTTTGTTTACATTTGCTTGTTTTAATTTCATTTTTTTTCAAACCTCAAGGAACTTTTAAGTGAACTCACTCCCCTGGGTCTTTACCTGGTGGACATCACCTTTATCTTCCCAACCTTAGAAATGAAACAAGTCTTTGGGCTGTTTCTCAACATTCTCCCGGATCTGGATCTTGCTCTTCTACAGCTGACATTGAAACACAGTCTAGTCGGTTCATATTAAAATTAAGAGTCTATTCTTAGTTCAGTGAAGTACAGTTGATAATACACACAGGTGCATTTATAAAATTGAAGACACTTAAAAAAAGGAAAAATAATTTCCCAGTGGTCCGGTGGTTAGGACTCAGTGCCTTCACTGCTGAGGCCCCAGGTTCAATCCCTGGTCAGGGAGCAATGATCCAGAAAGTCACACAGCACAGGCAAATAAATAAATAAAAATAAAATTGAGGACACTGAAAATGGTAAACACTGACAACAGTTCCCTCTTACTTGGCAAACCAAGTCTAAACAAACATGGCACTTCCTCTAAGTTTCTACCCAGATCAGGATTGACAACAGACATTGAAATAGAATCTCATCAATTTATACTTAAACGTAATGGTATATTCCAAACAACTGAAGGAAGTACAAGTATGATGCACATAAATGCATTTACAAAATTTGAAAGCATTTAGTCAATAAATACACTATTTCACATAAGCAAAGCCAAGCCTACACAACAACCACAATGGCCTCAAAAAAAAATTGCCCATTAAGGTTGATTTTTGTCCCAAACCCCAAATCTTTTAAAAAATCTTTTCCTGTAAATATGAGTAATTATCAAAAGATGGGAGCCTAAATGTAAGATGTTCTTTCTTCATTTTTAGCGATTTGAACCACAAATACTTAAAATGAACCACAAACATGTTTAGAATATAATAGTCAAATAAGGAGAAAAAACAATCTTAAGAAACATCTTCCAAATACACACATGGAAAATTGCTCATCATTGCTTATTAGAGAAATGCAAATCAAAACTATAATGAGATACCACCTCACACTGATCAGAATGGTCATCATTAAAAACTACAAATAAATGCTGGAGAGGGTGTGGAGAAATGGGAACTCTGCTACACTGTTGGTGGATACATAAATTGGTGCAGCCGCTATGGAGAACAGTATGGAGGCTACTTAAAAAACTAAAAATAGAGTTACCAAATGATTTAGCAGTTCCACTCCTGGGCATATATGCAGAGAAAAACATGGTCCAAAAAGATACGTGTACTCCAGTGTTCACTGTAGCTCTGTTTACAATAGCCAAGACATGGAAACACCCAAAATGTCCACTGACAAATGGATGGATAAAGAGGGTTTGGTACATATATATAATGGAATATTACTCAGCCATTAAAAAGAATGAAATAATGCCACTTGCAGCAACAAGGATGGACCTAGAGATTATCATACTAAGTAAGTCAGAAAGAAAAAGACAAATACTATATGATGTCACTTATATGTGAAATCTAAAACACAAATGAATAAATCTGAAAAACAGAAACACAGACATAGAGCAGTGGTCCCCAAACTTTTTGGCACCAGGGATCGGTTGCATGGAACATGTTTTTGCCATGGACCTGGGTGGAGGGGATGGTTTCTGGATCATTCAAGCACATTACATTTATTGTTCACTTTATTTCCATTATCATTTTATCAGCTCCACCCAGATCGTCAGGTATTAAATCGTGAAGGTTGGGGACCCCTGACATAGAGAACAGATTTGTGGTTTCCAAGGGGGGAGGGGAGGTGGGGGGAGGATTGGGAGTTTGCAATTAGCAGATGCAAAATGTTATAGGATAGATAAACAACAAGGTCCTACTGTATAGCACAGGAAACTATACTCAGTATTCTATGATAATAATAGAAAAGAATATGGAAAAGAATGTGTATATGTATAACTGAATCACTTTGCTGCATAGCAAAAATTAGCACAACATTGTAAATCAATTGTATTTCAATAAAATTTTTAAAGAAGGAAATGTCTTCCAGTGTTTGTAAGCCACCAGTTGTGGCTGATGAATTATAACACCAGTGGGCTGGTATTAACCATGTTCTGAGTGCCCTAATTTATCTGTGAGACATTTGTTGAGCTTGTACTTTTTGAAATACACATTCGAAAAAATGAACAAAGCGCAGTTCCTGCCCTCAAAACATTCCAAGTCTAAGACACAAAGACAGATATGTAAATAGGTGCATGCTCAGTTGCTCAGTCATGTCCAACTCTGTGAACTCATGGACTGTAGGCTGCTAGGCTTCTCTGTCCATGGGATTTTCCCAGCAAGAATACTGAAGCGAGTTGCCATTTCCTTCTCCAGAGGATCTTCCTGACCCAGGGATCAAACCTCCTGCATTGGCATGCATATTCTTACCTCCAAGCCACCTGGGAATCCCTATGTAAATAAGTAGCAAGAATAAAATGTGATTGAAGCTATAATGGAGGTTTGCACAGAGAGTACTGGGGAAGCATAGAACAGAAAGGACCTGGAAGTGTCAGAAGAGACTTGGGAAAAAAGAAGACTTTAGAACTGGGTCTGGAAGGAAGAGCCATAAGAAATTGCCAAGGAGAGAAGGGAGGGTGCATGCAGATTTCAAGCAGAAGAAAAAGCACGTGTGAAGGAACAAAATTCAAAGAAAGGGCTATCCATCAGAATAGGCTGGTGACAATCCCCAAGTCTTGGTGACTTATAGGAACAAAGTCAGTTGGGGACCTGCTGGCAGAGTAGCCACCATCTTGGACTTGACTGGTCCCTGTGGCAGAAGGAAATCAAGCCAGGTTTGCACAGCAGGTGGTTGATTGCTTTGTCCTGGAAGTGACACACATCACCTCCACTCTGGCCAGAACTAACGACACAGACTTATCCACCAAGAGAGCCTGGAAATGAGAGCTGAAAATATCTGGCAGATAGCGCTAATGACTATCCCAAAGCCACTGCAGAAGGCTGCACATTCAGGAAATGGTGCTGGGGGTAAGGTAAGCAGGGGCTGGACATTGGGAGTTAGAATGCAGGGAGCAGATAGGGGAACACAGATTAGACTGGAAGAAATTAAAGGGTCTATTTGTGAAAAGCCTCGACTGTCCTTCCTCTGGACCCCAAAATAAAAATTTTAAGTGATTCAATAAGTGTAACAATCAGGGTTGAAAACAGCCACACTCTGCCTTGCAGTTCAGGAGTTCTGTCACCCACAGAAAGTAAATGGGCTTGTGGCTGCTTTTCTGATCCTAGTAGAACACAGCCTTGACCTTGACAGAACCCTGGACACCTTTGAAGGAATTCCAACCAACAGCTCCAGAGAAGACTGTAGTGTTGCTTCCAATATTGCTACTTCTGATGTTAGTATATTTCAAGTTTTAGTCTAAGAAATCTTAAGGCCTGGCTGAGGTTGTATGTGTCAAGGATGAACTGATAAGCTGGGATTCTGAAATGCAATCTACTTTAGGGGTATCTCTGAGTCTCAGAGACAGTCAGGGGCATCACTGAATCTTAACTCCAGTCCAGTAGGTCCTGGTGTCCTGTTATGGTGAGTGGGTGGGTACACCAAGTAAAAGTGACTTTGCAAGCAGCCTGATGCAGGAAATAAGCAAACAAGTAATTAAGTTTGTCAGCCAGTCTGGTAAGAGCTGTTTGCAAGTTCAGGGGGCTACAGCCAAACAGTGGAGTATGTACAACAGTGGATTTCAACACACAGACACAGACACAACCGGAGTGAATGGCATCGAGCTTGTGTTTCGATATTGGTGCACTGAATGCAGGCACAAACCAGAGCCAAGTGTTGAAATGAAAGAACCTAGGTCTCCTCTGACATCTAACCCACTCCCTGACTTTAGGCATTTTCCAATCCTTTCTCCAAAAAAACGGACCATATCGGTATGGAGGAGAACACCAGCAAAGAACTATTTCTCAGAAGAAAGTCAGAAGGTACACAAGAAGTGTTAATAGTATGTACCTTTTCTTTTTAGTAGCTGTCATGTCTGGGGACTTCCCTGGTGGTCCAGTGGTAAAGACTCAAGTCTTTCACTGCTGCAGACCTGGGTTCAATCCCTGGTCAGGGAACTAAGATCCCACAAACCTTATGGTGCAGGAAAAAAGAAAAAATAGCTGTCACATGCGGTTCTTTGTCTTTTACCTGGATTATAAAATGAATGTATTAAAAAGAAAAAATATTCTACCCAAAACATATCCACCCACAAGATTTCCACTAGATGGTTGCATCTTATAGTCAATGTCAGTAATCTGGGAATGGCTTGGATCCTGGTTTCCAGGAGGAGTTTTCTAGCTGCAGGAAAGAGCCCAATTAACCAGATCCTGCCAATACCTTATTCCCCAAGAGTGCCTTGGCACTGTGAGCATTAACTCTTCGAAATCAAAACTTTAAAAATATCTATAAACAGGAATATATTAGCATTTTTGTATAAACCATACACCTACAAGTGGAGACCACTATTTTTTTTATAAAAGCAAATGATTTTTTTTTTAAAGAAGCAAATGATTTGTCAGTTTTTAGAAGGATATGCTTCTTCGAGTTGACGGTGCCCCTGGAGGCCTTCATGGTTCTTCTATTTCTCCAAACTGTTTCTAAAAGCAGAGTAATGCTGGGGGAATATTCACCCAAAAATTACGAGGCAAAAAAGAAAAAATCATTTAAGTACTTCTCAGCATTCCTGATCCAACGGCTTTTTTCCAGAGTTCACAGACTGAGGCGGCTATGGCATTTATACCCCAGATGGACATAAACCAGACTATGGAATTATTGAGGCATTAACTACACCCATGATGAAGTGTCGGCTCTCTAGATCTCATGCAATCGCTGGCCTAAAACTCACACATTGAGGCAAGACATTTAAATTACCTGCCAGAAGAAGAGCCTTTCTTCTAATTGAATTCACACAGGAACTCAGATGGGGGCCAAGTCAGGAACTTGGGCCTGAGTAGTCCTGGAGCACCCCTCCTTCCTCCACACTCTCCTCCCAGGAAAGTCCAGGCTTCCAGATCTCAGACAGCTCGGCGGGCCCCTCAAGGTTAACAATGCTGTTTCCCATTGAACCAGCCAGAAACAACACTGGAAGTGGGTTTATTTTTACCCCAGGCTTTGTCATCTATCATTACTAAAATACTAAGAGACAAGTTTTGGCTGAGTATCCTGTACAATATTCAAGATCTCCGTGTAGGATCTGGCTCTCCATCTCCCACGTTTGTCTTATTTGGAGTATACTCCTTCTGCATGCCAAGGCTTCTCATTAGCAAGGATGTCTGTGTTCCAAACGAGACTCCATCTATCTTGGGTGGACAACTGAAAGATTCTGTGATGATGTCATAATGTAGTGCTCATGACATCACCACTCCTTTCATGGAAACAAGTCCTTGGCACCCTGGATGACATGGTATATTTACCCAGAGGCTGGGGCAGTAGGTGTCAACACCTCTTGCAGGTTTCTTCAGCATGCAGACATACAGCAAAAACTCACTTTATTGAGGGGCTTTCTCTCCAGATTCAGGTATGTTTCATGGAGAGTATCTTTTCCTTGATCTCCAAAATGGAAATTATATCACCTGCTGGTGTGATGCATTCTTGAACCACAGACCCAGCTGTAAGGTAAATCCCCCTTATCTTCTCCATGACATTCAGACTAGACGCTCTTGGTTTGCAGAGTGTTCTGTTTATGGAACTGGACATACACCTCCTTCCTCATCTTCCTTTCCATCCAAGCAAACTTGTTGGCTCCTCTTAGAGCAAATCCACAGTCAGTTACTGGGCCCAGCACTGTGCTGAGTCCAGCCCAGTCACTCCCTTTCCTCTCATTTCCTTTTTTAATTTCCAGTTCTCTCCTATTTGCATTGGACTTTTCCCCAAGCACCAGACTACCTGCCCTTCTCAAACCCAGCAAATACTTCTTTCAGTATTTTTTGACAGATGTTCTCAAAGGCACAAGTCTATGCAGGAAAGAATGGAGCCCACAGTTCATTTCTATCAAAAAAGCTCAGAAGTTGTACTGCCTCTGAGCAAATAATTGAAATGAGGGCTTGGGATGAAAGCCAAGGGTCACCATCTATGACCTTTATATTTCTCATGACATGACAACTCTCGTGCAAAAATCCTGGCAGCAAAATCTATGTTTCTCACATCCATACACATTTGTAAATAAGCCCTAAAGCCAAATTTAGAAATAAAATACCCTGGAAAGGGTTTAAGTCCTGTAGTGGTCACTATCTTGTCCTGAGGATGAATGGCTCTGGGGCCAGGCTCTCACCGGTTACCTGAGCGGCTCTATGCTCCCTGCTTTATATTGAGAAAGTGGGGTTTCCCTAGATCTCCTACACGCACTCCCCTCACACACCTGTAAAGACCTTACTTTTGCTCATGGCATTCCCAAAGGAGGTTTAAGTCACCAGGCACTTAAAACCCCAGACCCTGGGTTTGAAACAAGACAGCCTTCATCACGCCCACTTAGAACTCCAAAATCCAGCCTTGTTCTTGAATCCCTGGGGTTGCTTCGAGATGTCTCCTGCATGACCAAGCACAGAGCTCCAATTCCTTCCTCATCACCATACTACCACACTTCACCCCAAGTCAACAGCCACACTGTAAGAATTCTATCTCAGCCCTCCTACAGATCCCTGGCAGAAGGTCAGTGTGGGGGTTTTCTTCTGTTGTTTGGCTGACTCAGATCTCTCCTCTCCCCATGCTGCCTTGAGGAGGCCAAGGTTCCAGGTTTCCTGGTTTCAAAATAAATTGGCAGAAATCTGAAGTGATGCCAATAACGCCCTCCTGCCCTCAGGCATCTGGGTCCCAGTGGGAGGTCTCTTAGCAACCAGGCTCAAATCAAATATTTGGGCATCTGGACACATTCAGATTGGGATGAGCTCATCAACAAAAACTTCTCTCTTTCCCTCAGCCCAGCTACTGAGAGTTAGGAAAGAGTGCTGAGCCCCCTCAATCGCCTCCCTGCACTGGGAGAAGCTGTGACTCATGACGAGTGTTCAATCAGAGGCAGCCCTGGGCTGGCAGGCCAGGTATCTGACTTCTATTTCTGTCTTGATACATATCATTGGATGAGACTCATGAACTTTTGTTGCTGTGCCAACATAAAGCCCAAAGTTTTCATTTGATGCTCTGCATGCAGTCTTTTCACCAGAAATCAGAATACTGGGTCACAGAGGGTGTGCGCTTGTTCAATTCAGATGTGAACCAAGAGGAAGAAGGCTTTCAGAGCCCTCTTCCCCGATCTGCATCCTCCCTGCAACCTTCCCCTCCAGTGATAAACGGTGAATGGGAGGGAGGAGGGGGCCCATGGGTGCTGGCAAGAAAGTGGCACATTTTGACTTTTCCAGTCCAAAACCCCAGGTTTATGCTGCCCTGTATACTCCAGAAAGACTTGCTGTTGTTCAGTTGCCAAGTTGCATCCAACCGTTTGGGATCCTGTGGACTGCAGTATGCCAGGCCTCCCTGTCCCTTACCCCCAGAATTCGCCAAATTGTCATTTGAATTGGTAATGCCATCCAACCGTCTCATCCTCTGCTGCCCTCTTCTCCTTTCGCCTTCAATATTTCCCAGCATCTGGGTCTTTTCCAATGAGTCGGCTCTTCGCATTAGGTGGCCAAAGCTTCAGCATCAGTCCTTTAAGATGGACTGGTTTGGTCTCCTTGCTGCCCAAGGAACTCTTAAGAGTCTTCTCCAGCACCGGGAAAGACTAAACACACCAAATTTGGCTTTGGATGCTAATTCAAATTGATATCTTCATGTACAAGGGAGGCCTATCTCAGCTTCTGTATATCTAAAATGGAGCTTTTAAATCCTAGTCTCCTGGGAATTCCCTGGTGGTCCAGTGGATAGGATTCTTCACTCTCACTGCTGAGGGCCCAGGTTTGATCCCTGATCAGGGAGTTAAGATCCCATAAGCCGTGCAGTGCAGCCAAAAAAAGGCATCATCTTTCAAGAGTTGGGCTTGTCTGGGCTCCCGTTCCTCAACCAGCATGTTCTCATCATAATTCTCCATTATACCACCCCCGGGGCTTTTTGAGTTGCTTTTTTCTGTGTGCACATATGTCTAACCTCTTCATTGAGTCCCAAAAGAAAAATGCATGTCTCATATTCCCTTATTACCTTTTAGGTCACCTCACCCACAGCCCTGGGGGCAAACACCACTAGGTCCTAAAGAAACACTGAATATAATGAGCACCCAGGCCCCATAAGCCTGAGGATGCTCCAACGTGGCAGCTTGAAGGGCTCTCCCAGCAGGAAAAGTCACCTCTTCCTTCAGTGGAAACAAGAAGCTGGAGGGTAGTGAGGGTAGTGAAAGGAGAGTGGGCTCTGGAGTCAGCACCATTTGTTGGCCTCCCCACTCTCCAGCTGTATCATCTTGGGCACATTGCCTAACCTCTCTCAGAAAATGGAAGGCACAGTAGTACCTGCTTTGCTGGATTGTTTTCAGACAATTAAATCATCACTGTAAAGCATCTAGCCCAAACATAGTCAATAAGTGGTGGTTTCTTATTGTCATTTTTTTTACCAAATCATTCAATCATTAAATAAAAGTATCCTTCGGTTACTTAGCTTTCTGATTACAAAAGTATTTTAATTATTTATCTAAAAAGTTGCAGAAGTGTATGGACTGAATAGTCAAGCACATCAGCTTTAAAGACCTGAGTTTAAATCATATAACCATTTTTAAATCACTCCTTGGTCTATTAAAATAAAAAAAGTATCCGTAGCAACAATAATTGATAGTCCACTTATTTGATTAAATTTTGTACGAGGAACATACAGAAGTTGATCTTTAGGATTCAGTGGTGACCCTGAATTCTGTGTCATACAACCTCCTTCCTTAATCTACTTTAAAAGCTACCTGAGCTGTTCTCTGCAAGATTCAAGGATCAATTTTTGTTGATTTTGTTTATACTGTAGAAGATGATGCCAGACTTCAAGCACTGAAAAACACCCTTCTTTTGAAGAGAGCCTGAGCAAGACTTGACAGTAGACATACTTTTTCCTTTTTACTGTCATCAGCAAATAAAGAAGCCAGCATTATCTCTGATAGCCTCAAACTGGAAATAGCCCGGGTCCAACAGGTTAGGACCTTGTTTTCACAAACCAATGGAATACAATTGTATTGATCCAACCACCAGGTTTATAAAATAATAAAGAGGAATAGGATCTTCTAAACTGTAGCTGTTATAAGGATTTGAGTTTGATCCCCAAGAGTACACTTTTCCAATATGTTTTTATTTTAAAATATGTGTATTAATATGCGGTATTTGTTTTTCTCTTCCTGACTTACTTCACTCTATATGACAGACTCTAGATCTATCCACATGCAGAAAAATGACACAGATGAACCTATTTCCAGGGCAGGAGTAGAGACGCAGACATAGAGAATGGATATGTGGACACAGTAGGGGCAGGAGAAGGTGTGGGACAAATTGGGAGATTGTCATACATTCACTACCATGTGTAAACTAGATAGCTAGTGGGAAGTTCCTACAAAGTACAGGAAGCTCAGTTTGGTGCTCTGTGATGACCCAAAGGAGCAGGATAGGGGAGGGGTGGGAGGGAGGTTCAGGAGGGAGGGGATGTATGTGTATATACAGCTGATTCACTTTGCTGTGCAGTGGAGACTAACACAACGTTGCAATTATACTCCCATGAAAAAATAAAACACATGCAATAGCCCTTTATTCTATTCAATGTCTACTGAGCATCTGCTCTGCACCTGGCATTGCTGGGGAAACTGCATTGGAAACAATTCACCATCCTCACGGAGCTTACATTCTAGTGTGGGACACAGATAATAAAGAAAAATGCTATTGCACCACTTAACCAAAAACTTTCACATACAAGTTGTACTTGACAGGTTGTCAAGTAACTAGGATTTCCTGAACCCATCTGATAGCTGGGGGAACATACTCGGACAACGTAGCTGGGGGAACATACTCGGACAACGTCAGTAGCTAATAAGTGACAGACCCGGGATTTAAACCTAAGTCATCTGGTACTTCCACTCCTGGCAGTAGCAGACTAAGGAATTCAGACCAACTCTCCCATCAAAGGCAACTTTAAAAGCTTTGATGAAATATTTGTTTAATTTTCTTAAAAGCATCAAAGCAATAATAAGGTAGTGAAGGAACATCTGCCAAAACCTAGGAAAGGACAAACCCCAGAGAGGCTGGCCCAGCCCACAAAGCTTTTATCCAAAAAGTATTTGTCAATCGGGAAAAAAAAAAAAAAAACACCTTTGAAAATTAGCTCTTGTTTTCATAGCTTCACAAGACTGAAGTCCAGAGCCTGTCAAAGTTGGGGATTCAGATAAATACTTGCCATTTTAAGCAAGTCCTGGGGTGAGAGCAGAGGGTAGTCCTCAGGCCCTCAGGGTTCATATCAGGTTATACAGACCTCAGGTTTATAACAGGTTCACATCAGAAATGAGTTCAGGGAATCACAGGCTTTTGCACTTGGACCAAAGTGGCTTCGACAGGAAGTGAAGACCTGAACATATTCAGTGCCGTTATGTCTACACATGTGTGTGTGCTCAGTTACTCAGTCCTGTCTGACTCTTTGCAGCCCCATGAACTAGAGCCCTTCAGGCTTCTCTGTTCATGGGATTTCCCAGTTAAGAATACTGGAATGGGTTGCCATTTCCTATTCCAGGGGATTTTCCTGAGCTAGGGATCGAACCTACATCTCTGTATCTCCTGCACTGGATTCTTTACCACTAGCGCCACTTAGGAAGCCCCGTGTATACATATACATATATATACATAGGTGAGATAAGAAAGCCTTCCTCAGTGATCAGTGCAAAGAAATAGAGGAAAACAATAAAAGTGGAAAAACTAGAGATCTCTTCAAGAAAATTAAAGATACCAAGGGAACATTACATGCAAAGATGGGCACAATAAAGGACAGAATGGTATGGACCTAACAGAATCAGAAGATATTAAGAGGTGGCAAGAATACACAGAAGAACTATACAAAAAAGATCTTCATGACCCAGATAACCACGATGGTGTGATCACTCACCTAGAGCCAGACATCCTGGAATGAGAAGTCACATGGGCCTTAGGAAGCATCGCTATGAACAAAGTTAGTGGAGGTGATGGAATTCCAGTTGAGCTATTTCAAATCCTAAATGATGTTTTGAAAGTGCTGCACTCAATATGCCAGCAAATTTGAAAAACTCAGCCGTGGCCACAGGACTGGAAAAGGTCAGGTTTTATTCCAATCCCAAAGAAAGGCAATGCCAAAGAATGTTCAAACTACTGCAAGTTGCACTCATCTCACATGCTAGTAAAGTAATGCTCAAAATTCTCCAAGCCAGGCTTCAACAGTATGTGAACTGTGAACTTCCAGATGTTCAAGCTGGATTTAGAAAAGGCAGAGGAACCAGAGATCAAATTGCCAACTTCCATTGGATCATTGAAAAAGCGAGAGTTCCAGAAAAACATCTACGTCTGCTTTATCAACTATACCAAAGCCTTTGACTGTGTGGATCACAACAAACTGTGGAAAATTCTTAAAGAGATGGGAATACCAGACCACCTGATCTGCCTCTTGAGAAATCTGTATGCAAGTCAAGAAGCAACAGTTAGAACTGGACATGGAACAACGACTGGTTTCAAATCGGGAAAGGAATACGTCAAGGCTATATTTTGTCACCCTGCTTATTTAATTTATTTATATGTAGAGTACATCATGAGAAATGTATTTATATGTAGAGTACATCATGCTGAACTGGATGAAGCGCAAGGTGGAATCAAGATTGCTGGGAGAAATGTCAATAACCTCCAAAAATGCAGATTACTTTGGCAGAAAGTAAAGAACTAAAGAGCCTCTTGATGAAAGTGAAAGAGGAGAGTGAAAAAGCTGGCTTAAAACTCAACATTCAGAAAACTAAGATCATGGCATCTGGTCCCATCACTTCATGGCAAGTGGATGGGGAAACAATGGAAACAGAGACAGACTTTATTTCAGGGGGCTCCAAAATCACTGCAGATGGTGACTACAGCCATGAAATTAAAAGACACTTGCTCCTTGGAAGAAAAATTTTGAACAACCTAGACAGCAAATTAAAAACCAAAGACATTACTTTGCCAATGAAAGTCCATCTAGTCAAAGCTTTCGTTTTTCCAGGAGTCACATATGGATGTGAGAGTTGGACTGTGAAGAAAGCTGAGTGCCAAAGAATTGATGCTTTTGAACTGTGGTGTTGGAGAAGACACTTGAGAGTCCCTTGGACTGCAAGGAGATCCAACCAGTCCATCCTAAAGGAAATCAGTCCTGAATATTCATTGGAAGGACTAATGCTGAAGCTGAAACTCCAATACTTTGGCCAGCATCAGCAAAGAACTGACTCATTTGAAAAGACCCTGATCCTGGGAATGACTGAAGGTGGGAGGACAAGGGGTCAACAGAGGGTAAGATGGTTGGATGGCATCACTGACTCAAGAACATGAGTTTGAGTAAGCTCCGGGAGTCGGTGATGGACAGGGAGGCCTGGTGTACTACAGTCCATGGGGTCTCAAAGAGTCAGACATGACTGAGCAACTGAACTGAACTGAACCGAACATATATATGTATAGACATATACATATCTGTATGTTCATTTATATGTACACACATACACATATATATTTATTAATATCAAATGCCTACCAGGAGAATTGAAACACGCAATAAACTGGTACTTATGAGCAAAAAGAGCAGAAATAGTCAAGGGTGGGACCAGGCCCACAGAGACTTCACAAATGGGAATTCTTAGATACACTATTAACAACTTAGTATACTCAGAAACATATATGCCATACATGAAAATTGTGACAGAGAACTGGAAATGACATAAAAGATTTTTAAAAGAGCCATATAGAAATTCTCAGACTAAGAAATATGATCACTAAAGTTAAGAAAAAAATCAATGGCTCAGTTAATAGCAGATCATCACAGCTAAACTGAGAATTGTGAACTGGCAGATAGGGCAGGAAAAAAAAACTATTCAGAAGTCAGTTTGAAAGAGGGAAAAACATATAAATATGTTTTATATTATATATAAATATAACACACACACACGTTATATATATATCATATGTTCAAAAGCCCTCACATACATTTAATTGGCATCCAGAGAGGAAAGAAATATTGGAATGAAAGCAATGCTTGAAGAGATGGCAGCCAAGAAATTTCCAGAATGAATGGCAAATGTCAATTCAGTTTTTGAAAGCCTAACAAATCCTAAATAACATGACTTTCAAAAATGCACACATTGATACAACATAGAGAAACATAATCAGATAGAGAGAAGTTCTGAACCTCCAACACCTGGTGCAAGTTTGGCTGTCTCCCCACTTCATGAAGCCCCTTTTCCATCGAGGCCCAAGCTGCTCTTCCCCTGTCCCACCCACTCCCCCTAGGTGGGTAGGTGGCCAATCTTCAATCTTTAAGTGGCCCTCTTTCTGCATAAGCAGAAACACGACTGATTTCTAGAACACTCCTAAAAATGCTACATCTAGTTAGCAGTAATCACAATGAAACCCGCTATTTAAACTGGCAGGCTCAAAAGAGTGAATTTGTAACTTACATAAAAGCAAAAGAATCAGCAGGGGCAGATAGGAACAAGATGAGAACAAAAATATTTCCTTCCTCTCTCTATGGCCAGTTATCCAATGATTCCATAAGTGCCAAGATAACAAGATTCAGGACTAGGTGTGGTGATGATCAGGGAGCTGGTGATTTTTTACACTATCCTTTACAGGTGCTCCAAACACTGGGAACTGTATTTCATTCCTCTTATTTTTCCCCCATCTGAGCAGGGCCTGGATAACAAGAGGAAGTCATATGTTAATTTGTGAGTGAATGAAATTGTACATCATGTGAGGCAATCCCACCAAGCTGCATCAGGAACCTTGACTCCTAGGAAGGTTTCAGACTGACAGACTCTCCACCTCCCTAGAGAAAGAAAACTTCATTTCAATGTCTTTCAACTTCTCCTATCACACATTACCTGCTAAACTTTCCAAAAAATAAAGCTTTTTTAAAAATTTAATAGTGAAATGGACTGATAAGAAATAGTACTAAATCCTTTAAAGAAATACAACATCCTCCTGGGTACCATGTACCAGCAGTACAGGACATGGAAAAGATGGCCATGACCCTGAAATAGTCACAGCTTTTTGGCAGGTCACATGCCACATCCAAACAGCCTTCTTGGGGTCTCCAGATCTTGTCCCCAAAGCCTATCCTGCTCAGGGAATGGGGAGGATAGAGTTGAAAGGGCACTAGGGCAGAAGTCTGGTTAAGAGATTCTGGATGAAGTGATCCAGGCTCGTTCTGTCCCTTTCACCTATGCCCTGCAAGCAAATCACTCATCTTTCCCCAGCCCTCATCCAGGGCCTGGGGCCTGAGCTGCAAGACAAAGAGCTTAGAATAGAGCAAACCATGCCTGGGATGTGGGAGAGTGGGGATAGGCGTGTTTTATCAAATTTTCCAGGTAGTCATGAGGTATGTCGATCAAAACTGCCCAGTGCCAATTCCCTAAGACCTTTTCCGAGAAGAAGCCAGTGCACAAGAGGATGTTCCCTAATGCCCCCAGCAGAAGTAAATATTCTATGATTCCCCCTTTCCCCTCGGTCTCCTGCCTCAACCCTCTCTGTTTCTTAGAATCAGGAGAGGTGTAGTTTAGACAACAGATCCCTCTGGCTCTGGCCCCACATTTGACAAGCTCAGTCACCACAGTAGATTAATTGAACACTGAGCTGCAGTCCCCAAAGCCACTCTGTGGCAAAGCAGATCCCACAACAAGCTAATTAGCAATCAAAATGCAACCACTGGAAGCAGCTTTATCACCCTTCCGAGCTGACAGCACAGGGACGCCCACAGGGCTGTCACGGGCCGTCCTCATTCCCATCAGCCTGATCTCTCTCTCTCTCCTAAAGCCCCAACTGCCATCTTCTGCCCCCAGTTCCAGCCCGCAGCCCCATCTGATGTCCCTGTCACATCGGGAGCTAAGAGCATCCATGTGCTGTGCAGGAAGTGGTACCCAGAAGTAATTCATTTCATTTTTAGGGAGGGGCACTCTAGACTCTACAGAGTGTTCACACTGGAGAAAGTCTGCAGCTTTGGAATGCTGGACTACATAATCTCTGGAGGACTGGGGGATCCAAAAAAGTGACTTGCTTTCCATTTAAGCAATGATGTAAATCTTTGCTGAAATAATTGGTTGCCACTCTGCAAAGGAGCACAGAGCAATTCCTTACTCCCCTCCAAGATCCATTAGTCTCCAGGGAAGTATAATAGCCACTCTCACTGTCTTGGGACATTCACAGAGTGACTTTGCTGCCACATCACTGTCCATGGACCACATGTTTCAGCTGGCTCTGCCGGTTGTAAGGATGAATTTACACCCATTCATCCATCCACACCCTCAGTCAACTCCCTGCCCTGTGACCGGTGGCAGACACTTAGGCAATGTCTGGCTGTTAGCTGCAGTCATGGAAAAGAACAAAGCTTGCTGGTTTAGACCCGGTCTGACCTGTTCTTAATAAGCAGAGGACCAGCAGGGCAGGTGTACCTGCTATAGAACCATTCCTGTCATCTGGCAGTTCTGTCATTCCTTCTGACTCCAAATACCAGAAAGCACAGTCTGGTGGCCCATGGGCTCAATCAAGCCTCTATATATGATTTGTTTTGACCAGAGAAAGTTTGCTTTTTGTTTTTTAAGTTGCCAACATCTAAAATGTAAGAGATTTCATACAAAAACCTGGATTTCTTGTTGCCCTTGAAGAATCAGAAACTCTAGCAAAACTTCTAATTAGCTCTCATCACTTGGAGCTGAATAGCCCTGCCTATTTAGGTAAGGCTAATTGGCTTAAAGCTCAACATTCAGAAAACTAAGATCACGGCATCTGGTCCCATCACTTCATGGGAAATAGATGGGGAAACAGTGGAAATAGTGTCAGACTTTATTTGGGGGGGGGCTAGAGGTACTAGAGGTACACAGGGATGCCCTGTGGGTATTTGTAATCAAGTTGCAGAAGCAGACCCACAGAGAACATCAGATCACAGGGAAATACCTGGTAAGATGTTCATGGGGTACAGGTAACCCCCAGGGACCCTTGATGTGCAGAGATCAGTACCAAGAAAATTCCAGGTGGTGAGAAAGGTTTGGAAGACCAGGAGGTCTGGGTTCTGGAGGGCTAGAGGGATGCTGGGGGTAAAGAGAAATGAAAAGAAGGCAGGGATGTGAATTCTAGGTAAAATCCTCTGGATTGTGTGACTCAGTTGTAGAGTACAATAAATACAAGTGCCTGGGCGCAGTGCTTTTCAGTTTACTGAAAACAAACACTGCAACTTATTCCCACTTGATTCCTAGTTATGCTCTGCATTAGACAATACAGATTTATTAGAAAATCCAGGTGAGAGCAAAAACCAAAAACTGTCATTCTGTCAACCAGCAACAACTACTGTTAATATTTTTTGTGTTTTCTTCCTATTTTATTTCTAAACATAATTTTCTTTCAGAAATAGGATGAATGTCTGTTTTTCATTAAACATCGTTTTATGAGATTTTTCCTCATGTCAGTGAATATTCTTTGAGGACAAGAAATGTTTACCAACTGCATGATATTCCTTTCCTTGGTGTACCAAATGAGATTAATGATTACTCTCTGTTCAACTTTTAAGTCGTCTCCTGTTTTCATTAGCATAAATAATGCCTCAGTGAACATTCCAGTATATAAATATCAGTCTGCACCTCTCTGATTACTTCCCAGTATGAAATTACTAGAACAAAGGGTACAAATATTTTGAGAACTCTGAATATATACTGACAAATTGCTTTAAAAAATGATTTTACCAATTGACACTTTCATCAGGAGTGCGTGAAAGGGCTTGTTTTCCTACAGATATACCCTAGAGCCAAATATTACTTTTTAATTTGATAAATGAAAAATGGAATCACAGAATTGCCTCTGAGAATTATGTTTGCTAATTATGAATTTGAAGTTTTAATGTATTTTTCATTAATGTGTACCTTTATTTTCTAATAAACCTGTACTATGTTCACTTATCTTTTGGATTTCTTATGGCTTGATTTTTACATTTCACTCTTAATCCATCTGAAATTCATTTTGATATGCCTTTACTGCCAATGGTGAAAATTATGCAAGTTGATATGTGTCCCAGATTGTTTCTCTACCATCACTCATCAAATAATTCATTATATAAATTCAATAAATAAATATCTTTAGGAATGATTTGTAAAGCTCCTTTGTCATATACCCTTATGCATTCTGAACGAGATCAGCTTCACAGCTGTCTTCTCTGTTCTATTCATCTATCTTTTACTATCTATGCCAAGAACACACTACTTTAATTACTATAATCTTATGATACACATATAGAACATTTTACTGTTTCAGAGATCTTTCATGTGTATACTTTTAGAAACAATAATAATTCTAAGATTTATATAAGTATACACATGAGAGAAATGAAACAGAAATAAAGATAATTCATTTCTCTCACTTCTTTTCTCCTAGTTACTCATGTAAAAGACAAATAGTTATATAAAGAACAAATGCTCTGAGAAATCAATAGCTGGACTAAACCTAAAAAAAGATCTTGTAATTGTGTGCCTTTTCTTTGGGGAAAAATAAAGTAAAAAGCATAGTCTGGTTTTCAAACTGGAACACTTACTGAATTGAAAAGCTCAAAACAAAATTGTAGTGAAATTTGAAAATAAAGTTACTTTTACTTTGCTAAATTGAGAAGGGGTATGTTGACCACAAGGAAACCTGGATCTATAAAGGAAGTCAAGCCTCAGAGGTAGAAAGTTATGATGGATGCTCTGAGCTCTGCTTTCCTGAACAGAAATCTCTTGGGATGAGGGTTCATAAAAATAGAATTGAATTCACTTACTCTGCTCTTTTTAGAAGTGATGCAAGAATCATTGGCTGTACACTGAACTTGTTCTTCTGGTGCTCAAATTCTTCTCAAAAGCAGGTTAATAAATAATAAATACCTACCATCAATATAGCACTCTCGGGATAGGATCAACTGTCAAGAATTTATATACAACTGCAACTGCTTCATGCAGGTATAAAAACTTGTAGCCTTTGCTGTCATCATGAATCACACCACTGCAGAGTCCAACCAGCCTGTTGGATCAAAACATGGTACCAATGAGGCCCCGGTCACTGATTCTTCTCACATTCTGAGACTTCCTTATAACCCTCAACTCAGCTAGCCTGGTTCACAAGCAAACTGGGTGGGCTGTGCTCAGTACAACCTAGCTCCATCACGAGAAAGCAGTCAAGGTATTCACCCTCTTAGAGATAAGTCAATCCACCTCACCTTCTGGGCTGTGAGCTCCTGAAGGACAAGGTCTGTGATTTATTAATTGCTCTGCTATCAACAGATGGCATCCGACAGTCAATCAATACATGCTTCTTGAATGAATGAATGGATTGTGACATTCAAGATACTGTCAGCAATGAACTGTGATCAATAGTAGTCAATAAGAGTTAAACTCATGAATCTTAGCCTTTTGGAAATTTTTTACATACCCTGAATATCCATGTAATTCTTTTATGTATCTATCCAACTAGCTAA
Source organism: Antilocapra americana (assembly GCA_007570785.1). NCBI lineage: Eukaryota > Metazoa > Chordata > Mammalia > Artiodactyla > Antilocapridae > Antilocapra > Antilocapra americana. Next base: position 5,239,555 of record ML661250.1, on the reverse strand, counting down.
AAATAATATCCAAAAAAAAGGTATATGTGATGAACAGCATCCCAAGCTTGTCTTCTCGAAGCTAGACAGGCAGCCTTGCATTTATTTCTGTAGGTGGGTAAATAGGAATGGGATTACAGGGAGAGAGAGGCCTAAGCATGGGAGCAGAGGCACTTCATGGATCCAGGAAGCAAACACTTCATGGATCCGGGAAGACAGACCCACGCTGCCTCTAATTTTCTTCACATTTTCTTGGGCTGTGTTTTCAAGGAAATGGTGTTCCTAAGGAATGTCTGATAATGAGGGGATTTGCCACATCTAAGCTCCCTTTTAACCCTAAAATTACATGAATCTAGGACAGCTTGTCTTTTCCAAAAATGGCCATGAGAAAAAAAAAATCCTGAGTGAGGAAACTAACTCCTTTTTATGATAATTAATTGGTTTTCCTTCATGCACAGTGACTTCCTCTCTGCTCTGTATACCTGATAAGTGTGTACATGACAGCGCTGCATATCAAATATTGACTGTAGCTAAAATACTGTGGGTGCAGAAATGGACATTTTCAGAGAGAAGTCAAACTTCATTAAATCCAAAGGAAGACTATTCACAATCTGAGACCAACTTAAACCCCAAATTTTCTAGGAAAGAATGACAACTAATAGAAGGTTGCTTAATAGAGGGAATAATATCTCCCAATGGAGGGCTCTATGGGGACCACTTTAGTAAACTAAGAATAAGACATGTAATTAGTATTTACTGCCACCTAGAAAGAAATGGTTCTAAGGCACCAAAGCCTCACCAAAATCAATTTGGTTTGAACAGCCCAGCTCCTCATTTCTCTTATTCATGTGTTATGATCTTCTAAGAGATTGTTTGGGTAAGTAAACACAGGAAATCTTCAACTCAGCTGCTCCTCAGTTATCATGAATTCCAAATTAGAAATGTCTGAACTTAATGAAACTGCATTACGAGTGTCAACAATGGTTAATTAATTTTAACAAATGCACCATAGTCATGTAAGATTTAACATGGCATCTGGAAGCAGGTATATAGGAATTCTCTGTACTATCTTCTCAAAAGGAATCCAAAAAAGAGGGGATATATGTATATGTATAGCTGATTCACTTTGCTGTACAGTAGAAACTAACAACATTGTAAAGCAACTACACTTCAATAAAATATTTTAAAATGTTTTTCTATAAATCTAAAAGAAAAAGAAACTGCATTGCAGTTTGAAATTCATCATTTTATAACATACCATAAAACTTGGGCACAGAGCCAGCCAACCTTAGTTTCGTACTTCTACAGCTGTTGTTTACTGGTACCAGGAGGCTAATTTTTAACCTCAACCTGTTTTTGTCCCCCTGATTCTCAGGCTCCCAAGCTGCAGTCTCATCTTTCCACATCCTGGACTGCAGTACACTCACAAAATGCAAATTAATTTTCAATATTAGCCTAAAGAAGACAAATAAATCCCATGAATAATGGGTTACAGAAGCAAATGGGAATTTTTTTGCTTCTTGTGGTCTGGATTAGCCCTACAGGCACCTGTTTATCACTGTAAAGACTGCTAGGCAGCAGTAGGCAAGAGATCCGAGTGGTTAGGCAAATGGGCTTTGGCACTAGACAGAACACAGCTCCGCCTGTGATTGAACTTCTCTGAGCCCCTTTTCCTCCTCTGTGAAATTATGGAGGATGTATGTACATAAGCTGGGCCAACTTCCCAGGACACAGAAGAGACTCATGAAATAGAACTATTATAATCATCAACAATAAAGAATTCCTTCTAAATTGGCACTAAACAGAAAAGAAACAGAATAGAGGCTGTCCACCTCCCCGCTGCCAGCATGTGAAAAGACCCTACAAACTGTATTCTTGCAAATAATAGTTAAAATATTTGATAACCCAGTGATCCATCCTATAAAATGAGACTTCCCCAGCAGGAGCTGGCACTTGAAACAGCTGATCATGCTGATCAACTCCATGAAAGACTCCATAGTTAAAGGTGTCATTGAAGGGACACCCCACAGTCTGACCCCCCACAACCAGTGGCCTACTCTCTTAGTTGCAACAGCTAGGCAGCAAAATAAAACATCCCTATGCCTAAGCTTCTCAGGCATAGGAAGTAACAATATTTATATTTTATAAATATATATTTATATAAAAATATAAATAATATTCCTTTCTATTATTATTAGAAATAATAATACTTCTGTCTGGTTGCATAGTTGCAAGAATGAAGTGAGTGAACACTTACTTATAAAACATTTAGGTCATACCTGATAATAATAGGTGTTCAATTAACACTAAAGCTGTCATCACTTTTACCATGAAGGCTATGAGGTCTCAGAATAGGATTCCCAGGCACAGCAGGGGATTGCAACCTCCAATAAAGTAATGAATCACACAGGAGCCCTGTGGCAAAGAGAAACAACTGAGGGGAATCAGCTCCCAAGGCAGCTATTCACTGAGCACCTAGTATATTCCAGACAGGGCACAAAGAGCTTTACATGCAGCATCCTTACTCCCCCCAACAGGGCTTTAAGTTAATTATTACAATGATCACTATCACCTCTAGTCTGTTCATGAGGAAACTGGGACCCAGAAAGACAAAGGAACTCATCAAACACCACAGGGCTCATTCTTTTTCCCACTATTACATTTCTTCCACTGCTTCACTTCCAGTGTCCTACCCAAAAATATGAGTAGTCTGTAAGAAGAATGTTCCTCAGTAGTTTTCATGCTAAGAAAAAAGCCAGCAATCTCCACAGCACTATGGGAGAAAAAGACTGAAAATCTGAGCCTCAATGACCATCCTTTCTCTCTCTGAGAAATGTTCATTCCCTGGAGCATGTAGGCAGCATCTCTGGCTCCTGCTGCTGCTCCCCCAGTGCTCTTGCCTGGAGAATCCCAGGGATGGGGGAGCCTGGTGGGCTGCCGTCTATGGAGTCGCATACAGTAGGACACGACTGAAGCAACTTAGCATCTCTGGGGAAGGGGTCTATTTTGCCCTCTTCTTTTCTAGAAAATTCTCTGCACACTGCTACTTTGTCTCATTAATTCCTAGGTCCCTTCTCAGTGCCAAAAGCAATGGGAACTCTGCCAAGGGCATGGGTGGGGTGAACTGTGAGGTGTCAGATGGGAAATGGACACAGATTATGCTTATGAAAACTGAGTCTACTTCTACTTCTGAAGACAATTCAGAAAGTAAGAAGCTTTTGTTTCACAGGTGTTTTCAGGGGAAGCGTCATCAATCATTGCTTTATTAAGAGACAAGATATAAGTCTGGTCAATGCTGAACCAATGCTAGGAGAGAGGTAGAAAGGGACACCTATGGGTGTTCACCGTGATTTTTTTTAAGCAATCAGGGCTGGGAAGTTCAACCAAGAAAAGTTGAATGGAGTTGCATGGAGAGATGGGCAAGGGCATCTGAGTGTACAGGAGGAGTCCTGTCAACTGTAGGGGAAGCAGGAGAACCAGGCTCAGCCATCCCCTTGGGGTTTAGTGTCAGCAAGAATTTCACTGATCAAAGAAGAGAGAGGATAAAGACAAAGGACCAAGCAGATCCATTGAGACGAAAATGCATCAACAGCTGGTTGAAATTCAAAAAGTTAAGTAAAATTCCTAGCTTTTTTGGTGTCACACAGGACAGTTGGATTACCTAAGTTAACAAGTATTTATTGAACACAGACGAACGCTGAGCACTTGGAGTGCTGGGAAGTTTATTGGCTGTAAACATTATGCTTCATTGAAATGTCGTCACCCTGGGACAGAGGTACAATCTTCTTCGCTGGCCAAAACAATTTATCTCACAATTTATCTCAAAGTCAGGTTCTGCTTAGAAACAGAGGTGCCTTGGCTATTCAAAGACTCTCCAGAGTTAATGATTTTGTTGTGGGGGTTCTAGTCTCAAAACTACAAATTCTGAGGGGATTCAAATGCTGACAAATGGAAATATTTTTCTCTTCATGAATATAGTATTATGCTTCTCAAGGTTTAATTTGCCTTTTAATAGTTTCCAGTTTTGTTCATTGCCATGGTTGCAAAGAAAACATCTTTAAATCCTTGAGAATCAAATTAAACTCAAGTCAGGAAACTTTTTTCCTACTTAATATTATAAGAACATTTGTCAGAGAAGTACCCTGGCACTCAGTCAGAACACCTCCTCATAAATCGGAGAATTTTCTCGAGGCAGATTTCCATATGTTAGATAATAAAATCTCTACCTCTTGCAGGGTGTTGTTTTTTCTTAATAAGAAATTCAGTGTTCTGAACTTATGGTTACCTGCAGGGAAGGGGGAAGCGATAGTTAGGGAGTTTGGGATGTTCATGCACACACTGCTATATTTAAAATGGATAACCAACAAAGACCTACTCTATAGCACAGGGAACTCTGCTCAATGTTGTGTGGCAGCCTGAATATGAGGGGAGTTTGGGGGAGAATGGATACATGTGTATGTATGGCTGAGTCTCTCTGCTATGTGCCCAAAACTATCACAACCTTGCTAATCAGCTATACTCCATTACAAAATAAAAAGTTACAAAGTGAAGGAAAAATCAAATAAAGAAATTCTGTTCTTAGAGGCACTTTAGAAAAACTACATCCAGTTTTGCAGGCATAACTGTACCAAAAGCCCTGTGTGTGATACTACGTAGAAAAAAAGTTTTTGCTTTTCAGTAAAAAAAGCATATCAAATATATACCAAGTTTATTTAGGATCATTTCTATTGGCAAAATATTCTATATTAAATTAACTAATTTAATATACAGTAAAATAAAAATCTTTTTAAAAAATTGTATTTTTAAATAGTCAACATCTCAAGATTACTCTTATCAAATCACTTCATAGTATCATCAGCTAGCATTTGGGTGAGGAAGAGGCAAAGTAAGGACTAATCCTTGCCCTCAAGGATCTAGATTCTGTACTTGGGATCCTAATTATTCTAATAAATACAGTAAAATAATTTTAAATTTTAAAAACTTCCTAGCATTAGTCTTATTATTAAAGCAAACATGAGGTCTGCATGTGTGCTAAGTCGCTTCAGTCATGTCCAACTATTTGTGACCCCATGGATTGTAGCCTGCCAGGTTTCTCTGTCCATGGGATTCTCTAGGCAAGAATACTGGAGTGGGTTAACATGCCCTTCCTCAAAAGATCTTCCTGAACCAGGGATCAAACCTACATCTCTTACATCTTCTGCATTGGCAATTGGGCTCTTTACCACTAGTGCCACCTGGAAAACCCAAACAGGAGGCTTACTTGGCTTACAATTGTATTTGTTTTGATCCTTCAAGCAGTTGTCCAAATAGGCATGTTGTTTGGTTGGATTGTTGAGTAGATAATTCATCCATTTATCTATTCAACATTTACTGAGTCTTTATTATGGGCAAGAGATCACACTAAATGCTGAAGATTTAGCACAAAGGAGTCATCCTATGGTGTGTTCTAGTAGGTGGATTGTGCCAGCTTTCTTGGTAATGATGTGAGGTTAATACCATGAGAGAAAAAAAATATCAGGATAATTTCTCTTCTCCTCACCTTAAGTCAATATTTGTCTGAAGGATACTCGGGTGTCTGAAATGAGACCATTTCCTTTCATATCAGCTTTCTCCAGCCTTCTGTGACAACCAGTGAACATTGAAAGGAGCTGATCCTGCTGCTGTCTTTTAAAGCTCCACATTTCCTCCTGGTGTCTCCAAGCAGTGAAATTTCTCTCTGAAACCTGAACATCCATTGATGAAGTCTGAGGCAGACCAAGTTTAAGGTTCTGCAGTTTGGAACCTTCTGGAAGAGAGCAGTGCTCCCATGGGAGGGCAGAAATGTCCTGAAGGAGCTGTGTCTGGAGATGGTAGACTGCCCTGGTTCAGCCTGGTGCTTTCTACTTCTTCATGCACACAGTTGTGATCCTCTTCGTCACTAAACCTGAGAGCACTGGAACATTCTAGAGCACATTATACTGGTTAGGACCCCTCCTCTGAAAGTGAGTTGGCTACTTACTTTTCTTCAGGGGCAGTGAAGGGGAGGGGTCCTGATGGGAGGCTGTGGCTATAAATGACTGCCTCTCTTAGGATGTGTGTCTGATACTATGGTTCCACTGGAGCTTTCATCACAAGGCCTAAGCTGCATGTCATCAATGCCATGCAGCTGATAATACTGCATACCTACTGTGTGCAAGAAGTGTTCCAGCAGGCTGAGAACACTTCAGAGTCCCCGATGATGAGCTGGGAAAATGATCAGGTGGAATTTGGGTCAGTTCTGTAATATGAGTATCAAAAGGGTAAGACCTTTTGAATGAATCTCAAAAGATAAGTGATAATTCTATAGGTGGGGTTTGGGGTAGCAAAATTTCAGGCAGAGGGAACGTTAAGAGCAAAGAACAAAGATGAGAACCAGAATGACATTGGCTATCGTAATAGAATAACATGGACTGGGCAGCTTAACAACAGAAATTCACTTCTCACAGTTCTGGAGGCTAGAAGTTCATGACCAGGGCTCCAGTCGATTCTGTATCTGGTGAGGACACACTTCCTGGTTCATAGATGGCCATCTTCTTGCTATGTCCTTACATGGTGGAGGGGCAAAGAGACCTCTGGAGTGTCTTATAAGGGCACTAATTCCATCATGGGAACTCCACCTTCATGACCTCATCGCCTGGCAAGGTCACTCACCAGAACAGGGTTTGGGTTGAAATCTACCTTTCCCACTAGAGCAAGAATAAGTTAATAGGAAATACCCAGTGGTAGAAAAGACTGAAGTCGTGGGTGATGAGCTGTATAGTCACCCCCTGCCGCTGCAACTTGTTTTTTGCCCCCCAGACTGAGAGCAGAATCACCTTTGAGAGAGCTTTGTTCACACACAGAAAAGCTCAATCACCAGAATGGCCAAAAACCCAGCTGCTTCTCACCATAGTCCCCATTTAGCTAAACTGGTTCACAGGTTAAAGCCCATCTGTATCCTCTGCATCATCGACTTTCCACCCTGGGACCCAGGAGGCACTCTCAGTAGATTGTCGGCAGTGCACAGGGCACGACTTTGCAGGCTGGAACCAAAAAGAAGCACTCCCCCTATGCTGACCCTCATTCTTGGAAAATGATTAGAATTAGAGAAATCCTCCAGGATCTCAACCACACTGACAACTGAGTTATGGTTAGTAGCCTACGTGGCCTGGTGAGACCCTTGAAAACAGTTGAGCATGACAGGTTAGTGAGGTCAAACAAGAAGTCAGAACTCAAGTAGCATTTATATGTGGGTCCATTCCATAAGCAAATTTCTTTATTTTACCAATACAGCTTTATAGGATCTGTGACCACCAAAACCACTTCCTCCCCTGGATGGTTGAGAGCATAGTGTTCAAACCTTTACTCCACCACTGTTTCTGTAACTTTAAACAGATTACTAAGTGTTCTGGGCATGAACGTAGCCTTTCTGAATCCAATGGGGGATGCTCCAGTGGTTTTTTCAGGACCACATGAGATGATTTAAACTGAAGGGGTCCTAAAATGTCAAATAGGATGTAAAATGTTAGTTATTATAGGATTATTATTGCCTTTGGCTCAAGTCTCACCTAGAGTTTTCAGTCTCGGAGAGGACCCATTCTCATTCTGACTGGTAGAGTCTAGAAACAGTACAGAAGAACTTGCTTCCAGGTAATTGTTCTAGTCTAACATCGGATAGCATTGCCACAGGGTTTTTTGGCAGAACTTCTGAATCAAAAGGGCAATTCAGCATAAACAAAGACCTGGCTCTGACCCAACATATGAAATAAATGAATTAATTCTTCCCCCATCCTTAACCTTGGGCCGGAAGCAGTGACTTAGCATTGGAGGAATCACACATTCTCAAACTGCTTGAGATATTTTGAGGACTAGTGAAAAAAAGCAGTTAGCCCTCAGTCTCCGGAACAAGGAGTGGCCAAAATGATTATGACCTCATGGCTATCTGGCCACCTTAGTTTTGTCTAGTCTTCCAGCAGTTTCTATAGATCAAAATGATGAGAGAAAAAAGGACACGGAGAAGAAACACAAATGAGAGAGAGAGAGAGATGCTGTTGGTATGGTTATATTCTGGATACAGGTAAATCTAATGCTTCATTTTAAGCATTTACTTTCCAGATATGTGTTCCTCTCCCCCATCCTTCCTTTCTTACCTTTCTCAGACTTTTTTCTTTTGTAATGTGGTTTCAAAAAGAAAAACTACAAAAATACACAATATGAAATTGACCATTTTTAAGTGCACAGTTCAGTAACATGAGATATAATGACATTGCAGAACAACAAATCTCCACAAATTTTTCAGCTTGCAGGACAGAAACTCTATACACATTAAACAACAAATTCCCATTTCCCAACTCTCCTTTCACAGGCTTTCAGATCTCTAATATTTCTTTCCAACCTTTTTTTTTTATGATATCTCCCACCAGTACACCACTCTGGCCTTACTCATTATAATTTGTCTTATAGTTCTAGAATCATCTCTATTTGGCTTAAAAACAAAACAAGCATCTTTTTCAGTGGTTCAGCTGTCTCTTTCATGGAAGACAGACAGGAGGCTGACATCAGTGTTGGTGTGTAAAACCAACACGCCAACTGTGTGCACCTCTGAAGGGGGAGGGCCATTGTGGGTGCTCAGCAGAGACCGCTGTAATTGAGCACAGCCCTTTGCTGTGCTAACAGGAACTGTTCAAAAAGTAAAAAGTAAAAGGGAGGGGTCCTATGCTCAAATTGGCTGAGAAATCCTGACTCAAAATTGAAAAAGATTCTTCACTGGAAATAGCTGAGAGCTGTGGCCACACCAGTGTGATGGGCAGTGTTTCACAGAACTTCTCTGACTCACGTCGTCTTGCTAGGGGTCTACAGAGGAGCTCGCCCACCACAGTGAGAATGAGGTGATGGGTGGGATTTGGCAGCTCTTCTCTTCAGTGTAAGGAAGGATCTCGCTTTCTCCTGGGACCTTTGTAAACCCAGGAAACTGTCAGAAAAAGCCACAGAGACCAGTCCCCCTGTGAGTGTAAAAGTTAGACCTGTCCAGTTTTAGAAATCTGCCCTATGTTTCGCCTTGTCAGAAAAAGAGCAGCCAAAACAGAGTACTGGGTACACAGCAGGCACCCACAGGCACTGTTTGTTTTAGCTCAGGTTGGCATCACTAAACACCATCGACTGGGCAGCTTAAACAACAGGCATGTACTTCCCACAGTTCTAGAAGCTGAGAAGCCCAAGATCAAGCTGCGAGCCGCTTGGGTCCTGCATGAGACCTCTCCTCCTGGTTTGCAAATGACTGCATTCTCGCTATGTCCTCACATGACCTTTCCTGGGCGCTTGCAGATAGAGTTCTCTCCTCCTTCCCTCCCACCACCCAGCACCCATCCCTTCCTCTTCTTGTGAGGCCACTAACTGCAACATGAGGGGCCCACCTTTATGACCTCATCTAAACTCCTTCTAACCCAGTCTAATCCACCTCATGACCTGATCTAATTACCCCCCACAGGTTCCACCTCCAAATACCATCATGTGACGAGTTACAGCTTCAGCCTATGAATGTAGGGGAACACGAGCCTTCACTCCATGGTCGTGTTGATGACTATTGGTGGCATGGTCAGCCCTATGCTGGAGAAGGTAGGAGGGAAAGGAACCTGAAGTTAGAAGACAAAAGAAATGATGGGCTGTCATACAGAATAAACTAAGTCAGAAAGAGAAAAACAACATTTATTAACGTATATATGTGGAATCCAAAAATATAGTACAGTTGAACTTATTTGCAGGACAGGAATAGAGATACAGACATAGAGAATGGACGTGCGGACACAGCAGAGGAAAGGGAGTGTGGGGTGAATTGAGAGAATAGCATTGACGTATATACATAGCTGTGTAGCACAGGAAGCTCAGCTCAGTGCTCTGTGGTAACCTAGGAGGGTGGAATGGGGGGTGGGGGTGAGACGCAGGCCCAGAAGGGAGGGGACATATATATACATATAGCTGATCCACTTCGTTGAGCAGCAGAAACCAACATAACATTGTAAAGCAACTATAGTCCATAAAGAAACAGAGAAAAGAAATCATGGGAAAACTGTGTTTCATAGTCCTTTATTAGTCTACAGCTTTGGATGAACCAAGAGAAAAATTATGTCTCTTGTTAGTATAATGATATCTAACCAACCTCTCTCTGTTTCATCTATTTTTTGCTTTTTTGTATACTTCCATAAAGGACTTAAGGCACCTTAAAACAAAAGCCAAGATACCAGAAACTATGGAGAAAAAGGCAGTTGCAATTATGCCAGGAACCAGGGGGTTGGCAAGTATTGTTATTAAACACTAAATTTGGTTCATTCTGACATCTTAGGGGCTAAAAAAAAATGTGATGGCTCCCTCTTCAGATAATAAAGAAGAGTTTTTCCCTATGAAAATTAAACTCTGAAAGAAATTTACTAGTAAATCTAAATATGAGCAAAAACATACATTTCATATGGCTGGTTCTTGTGTTAGTTGCTCAGTCATGTCCAACACTGCAACCCCATGGACTGTAGCCTGCCAGGCTCTTCTGTCCATGGAATTCTCTAGACAAGAATACTGGAGTATGTTACCATTTCCTACTCCAGGGGAACTTCCCAACCCAGGAATTGAACTTGGGTCTCCCACATTGCAGGCAGATTCTTTACCATCTGAGCCACAAGGTGTTTGATAAAAGCCAAGGGCGTGGAATATCAATCTGCAGCTGAGTGAGGAGGACTCTACAGGTCTGAACATGCTCATGTTTGATGACCAAATTTAGCAGAAGGAGAGGAGGCAAGACCAGGACCTCCAAGTGTGTCCCCACCACCACCCCAGAATCAGCATCACATTCAGCTGAACTGTTAATAACATGTAGATTCTGGGATGGACCCAGATCTACTAAATCAGATTATTGAGAGCAGAGGACCAGAAATCAACACTGTTGAAATTCCCTTGGTGGCTGTCATGCCACCAAACTGTGAGACACTATGATCTAGAAAAGGATGTGTGTGTCTGTGACCTCACAAGAATTTTATTTCATATTGTCTTTGTTGCTAGACAGAAAGAGCTCCCTATTTGTCAGTTATGTGGCACCAGAATTGACACAGTGTTGTGAAAATTAAGGGGTCTGAAATATATTCTCTTTCTCAAAGAAAAGCTACTGCCCCTAAAGCAGCAGGACCCCCATTTTTCTCATTGAAAAACTGTGAACCTAAAACCCCAGTGAGCATCTAGATACAGCCCAGTGTCAATAACATCAAATACAGAAGAGACGATGTAACCTCACACCTCAGACAGGTGTTAGCAGTCCACTGCCGCAATCACAAAATGATTTCATGGGGTGTCTAACATGTGTGCAATATTGAGAGGCAATTCCTCCAGTGTGTGCACGATAATAAACACAGGAGACAGGGTTGGCCCCTGAATAGCAGCCTTAAAAGAAAATCCAGTTGTAAGAGCAACCATTGAGACTTTCATAATGAAGATGATTGTTAAATAGTCAGGAAAATGATGAGCCAGCTAAGCTGTTTAGTAGCTTGAAATCTGTTGTGGAAATCAGCAAATGCTACAAATCAGGCTCATTTTGCCCCTTGAAGAGCTAGTTTACCAGTGGACCACCAGCACAGACTGAGGGGTGGGTCTGAAACACACGGAGCAGCCATGTCACTTTTCTGAAACCCATGGCAAGGAAACTCACTCATCCTCCCCACATGGTCTCTCTCTCTTTCGTCCCTTGCATGTGTGCATGTTAAGTTGCTTCAGTCATCTCCAACTCTGTATAAACCTATGGACTGTAGCCCACCAGACTCCGCTGTCCATGGGATTCTCCTGGCAAGAATACTGGAGTGGGTTGACATTTCCTTCTCCAAAGGATCTTCTCAACCCAAGGATCAAAACTGCCTCTTACATCTCCTGCACTGGCAGGCATGTTCTTTACCTCTAGAACCCCTGGGAAGCCCCTTCTTGTCACTTGCCCAGTATTAACTTGGGCAATGATCTGCGTGGAAAGTTGCAGTTCCCTAGGCAGTCAGGTGCATCTTTATTCTACTTAGACAGACTGCATGTAATTGCTTTGTACAGGTTGCTAAAAGCAAAGCAAAAAAAATCAACCTTTCAGTTGATGTATTTATTTTATTAAAAACAATGCTCTTTTTGCACTATTAGGGATAAATTTAAAAGCAAACAACGAGGAAGAACGGGCTTGTTGATTTCAATTTATACTAAGTGGGACTGACTGATACCTTATCTTTTCCTGAATGTAGGTTTGTAGAGGGAAAGGATGTGAAATGCAGTGAGTTTGGGGTGTGAAGAAAGTGAGGAGCAGAATGGGCAGGTAGAAACAAAATGCTACAGAGTAGGGAGATTGAGATGTGGGTAAAATGTGACCGGCAGCTTCATTACACCCAGAGCATCTCTTTTGAAGAAGCTGGTCTTAAGGGCACGAAGCACAAGTCAGACACTGATTCCCGAAGCTTTGCATTTGGCAAAAGAGTAAGGGTTACCCATATTTTTAACTATGAGTGTCTCATCCATCTGCCCTGCACCTTCTATACTAGCAAGAGTGTTCCAGCTTCATTAGTGTCTAAGAGAGGCACTATTATCTGAATGATCAGCTGAAAGCACAGGACAGTAATGGACCACAGCTGTGGCCCCAACAAACTGACTGGAAATGGCCAAGAGAGAAAAACTGAGTGCTCTCAGAATGTCAAACTCTCTTTAATTCCTTTCTCTTTGTGGATCTTCTTTCCCCCACTTTCAGCGTGTTTTAATTAACTTATTCCTCATGTTTCTTTACATACTCCTCTCAATGGACAAAGCATTGAAATTTAAAGAGCAAGAATAATAAATATGCCCTTCTCCTGTCCTGTTTGAACAGTTGTCTTTAACTGAGAACACTGGATACAGGAAGGAGCTGCTGTCCCCGGGGGTGAGCACCACAATCTAAGATGGTGAAAGTCACAAATATGGTGGATGGAACCATGAACATCATATCCATCTGGTGTTCCCTGGAACACAGTTGAGAACCCCTCATTTCAGTTCATAAATCCTGAAAGCACCAAATCTCTACTCTAGCAAACAGTGATGCAATATGTTTATTTTCCCTGCGACTAGCCCCAAACCTGTTCTCATGGAGCATCCAAAGTTTAAGCTTCCTTCCACAGAAGGAACCAGCTAGAGAGCCAATCAGTAAAAGCCGCAAGGCAGTGTATATTTAGCCAGTAAATTAGTAGTAGAGCCTACAGACATTGGAGCTGGAGAAATAAGAGTCGAGTGTGAACTAGGAGGTTCTAGATCAAGAAGGATGAACAGTTTGACTCAGGGAAGAGAAAGACACAGCAGGAAGGCAAACAGGCTGAGCAAGGGCGTGGTGGTGAGCAAGAGGATGGTGTGAGCTGAAAGACTTCCTGGAGGAGACACCACTGGTGTTGGTAGGAATTCTGGGATGAGGTTAGAAAGGTGGGATTGGGCCAAATTAAGAGAGAAGGTTGAGTCTGGGAAAGAGCCCAGACCTGAGGCTGTAACAACAAAATAGGCAGGCTTCACGTGGCAGGCAGGAGCGACGTGTTGGGCAAGAGATCAATGCAATGAAAGCAATTCTCCACCAGGCAGAAAAAAACTCTCAACAAGACTTTTTAAGCCCAGTAATCCCTAGGAAACCAGTAAACATATAGGAGTGTGTTCTCTTTCTCCTGGACAAGGCCACACTCCCTGTTTTACCACACCTGTTTTACTGTGGTTTCAAACCATCTAAAATATAAAGACTCTCTTTACTTTAACCATTTACAAGCTTTTCTTTTTTAAAATTCCACGTATGTTTGCAACTGCTTGACAGAAGTTGGCTCTATTTTCCTCTGACTAGAGAAATACCTCTATTTTTTTTTCCTGTTAGGAAATGAAATGGTTGGGCCTCGTGTACTTCCAACATTACATGCTGTGTGCTCCAAACCAGGTCAGCCAAACCTTCCAGACTGCTCAACCAGCCTCCTGGAGGAGTGGTGACCATACTCAGGCCTCCACTGAGGCAGTGGGCTCCATGGGAGGCTAGGGGATAAATATGAACTCCTAATGTGAATAACCAACACCGAATCTCTATGCATACTGAAGCTGGTATGACGGCAAGGCGGCTGCCTTGAGGTGCTTTGCCCTTCAGAGACTCAAAGAAGCTGCTTGATCAAGACTGAAATGACCTATAGAAAATCCTAGTCTCACTTCTATGCTGTTTGATTCTTGCCTCCACCTTTCAGTTTTCAAAACAGCCCAAATACCATCCAAAGAAATTCCGTTCTCTCTTTTGAGTGACCACTTACCAATATTGTTTGGGTTGTTGTTTTTTTTTTTTTTGGCCATGCAACATACCATGTGGGCTTTTGGATCTGTCCCAGAGCAGGGATCAAACCTGTGCCCTTTGCAGTGGAAGCCTGGAGTCCTAACCATGGGACAACCTGGGAACTTTGATTTTCAGCGTAAAAGCAGAACATCCCCCTCTGTGGTTTGACGGTTGCGTCCACTCCCCTACTCTGAGCCCTGTCACGTGTGTCACACTCCACACCGATGCTTCTGTGCCTTGAGTGAGCACTGTCATCCCCTGGACCTGCCGAGCTTGTTATACACACAGTGCTGGGCCCCACCCCCAGCCTTTCTGATTCAGTAGGTCTCAGATGGAGTCAAAACTTGACACTGGTGAGGCATTTCTAGTGTTCCTGAGTGGCTTTGCTGTGTGATTTCTCCACCCATACTACTTTGCACAGATGCTCTTTTTACTTCAAAGGTACCTTCCTCCTGAGACAGGGGAATAAAAAGGATCACAAAAATGTAGTCCTTCTGGGAAGGTTAGTGGCAGCTGTCTGGTTGCATTAGCAAGGGAAATCACCCAGGCAAAACTGCTCGAAAGTAAAGGGGGGACTCAGACAGCAGGACTTTGAAGTCAAAGAGTCAAGCACAGACTCAGCACCTGCGCTTGAGTCTGAGGACCAATAACACCTTATAATCATAAAATCTCCTAATCTTAGAGCTGGAAAACACCTATTCTCATCTTCATATTAGAAGAGGAAAATTTTGAGGTTCAGACAAGTTATGTAACTTGTCCAAGATCTTGAAGCTAACAAATAGCAGGAGCAGGATTAAAACCCAGATTTTACAAATTAGAAAATCACTTCAACTTTTTTTTTTTGCTGCTTTGGGTCATAGTTACTGCATGTGGAATCCTCATTGCATCATGCAGCGTCTTCCATCGTGGCACACAGATTCTCTAGTTGTGGATCACATGCTCCATAGCTGTGGCACGAGGGCTTAGTTGCTCCAAGGCATGTGGGATCTTAGTTCCCCGATCAGGGATCAAGCTCATGTTCCCTGCATTGCAAGATGGATTCTTAACCATTGCACCACCAGGGAAGTCCCCCACTTTGACTTACTAATGTTAAAAAAAAAAGAGAGAGGAAAGGAGAAGTTCTGCTACCAATAACTTATATGAAACTCAACTTTCTGCCAAAACACTCAGAGCAAAGAAAAGTTACCAGACAAGAACAGATACAGGAAAAAATGTACTGATTCAGAAGGGTTACACTACTACCCAACTTGAAGACCTACTGCTGTAAAGCTATAAGACAGTGTGGTAAATACAAAGATAAACAAATACATCCATGGAAAAGAATAGGGAGTCCAGAAATTGTGTGTGTGTGTGTGTGTAAAATGCAATCAATTGATTTGCAACAAAGGTGCCCAAGTAATTCAGTGGGGAAATTCATTTCAACACATCTTGCTAGAACGACTGAGTATCCATATGAAAAAGAATACACCTTGACCCTGCCTCACACTGCATGCAGATATTTTATTTGAGCTGGACCTTAGAACTAAAAGCTAAAATTGTAAGGCTCCTAGAAGAAAATGTAGGAGGATATATATATGTTGATGATCTTGAAGAAGGCAACAGTTTCTTAGGACACAAAAACCAGGATAGAAAAGATTAACTGACAATAATCAAAATTTAAAGCAATTCTGTTCAGAAGACACAATTTAAGAAAATTGAAAAGGCAAGATATAGGCTGAGAGAAACGCACAATATATACATCTGACAGGGGTCTTATGTCCAGAATATATAAAGTATTTCTATGAAACAAATAAAAAGACAAACCCAGTTTTCAAATGGACAAAAATTTTAACAGACATGTCACAAAAGATGCTCTACAGATTGCTACCAAGCACATAGAAAGGTGCTCAAAATCATTAGTCAGAGGAAAATGCAAATTAAAACCAGAATGACATGCTACTCTATACCCATTAACAATTTAAATTAAAAAGATTGAACATATTAAAGGTTGGCAAGAAGGTGAAGCAATTAGAATTCTCTTGCAGTGTTAGTGAGAGTTTAAAATGGCACAACCACTTTCGACAACTAAGCAGTTATCTAAATCCGGTTTTTAATAAGGTTAAACATGCACCTACCATATAATCCACCAGTTCTACCCCTAGGAATTCAGTCAACAGAAATGAAAGTGTAGGTTGCTGAAGGAGAGAGAGAAGTATAGTTGTTGTAGCTGGGATGGATTCCAGACTAAAAAGGATGGGGAAAAGGGAGTAGCTGGGGCTGGGGTGCTAGGGAGGGGATGAGAGTTGGGGTGGAATATGGATCTTTGTTTGTTTGCTTGTTGTAAAACACCCTGGAGTATGTTAGACATCTAATCACATCGAAAATCAATGTAAATCCCAAGCAGCGTTGTTTAACTATACAGAAAGACTACAGGAAAATAAATTAAAATATTTTTGAAGTATCTGGAGAAGAGTTTCGAAGAGGGTACTTTGTCTAGAAGCAGTATATTATATTAAAAAGTTAGAAATGGCTATATTTCACTAGACAAACTTTTGAAAACATGTCAAAATGAAAACAAAGTGCAAACAGACCAGGAAAAATATTTCCACCAAATCTGACAAAGGGCTTATATCTTTATTACTATGAAAATAGTCCATATTAATTGATTTTTTTTTAATGTCTCAAATGGAAAAAGTACATAAACCTCTGAGTCAAAGAACTATAGTCTTTGGACAAACACATAAGGTAATGTTTAATTGTTCAAATAATAAAAGAAGTTAAAATACTAAATTTTGAGAAGGGGGGAGATGGGGAGAGACGAATTGGGAGTTTAGGGTTAGTAGATGCAAGCTATTATACACAGAATAGGTGAACAATAAGGTCCTACTATATAATATAGGAAAATATATTCAATATCCTGTAATAAACCATGATGGAAAAGAAAAAATACTAAATTTAAAAAAAAGACTTTTATATTTATATAGCGGTATAGCCGATTAACAATGTTGTGACAGTTCCAGGTGAACAGCGAAGGGACTCAGCCATACATATACATGCACCCATTCTCCCCCAAACTCCCTACACTAACTTTTCATTTTGCTACCAAATTAGTGAAACAAAATTTTAAATTAACATAACTAATGCTGGCAAGGATATAAGTTTATAGGTAGATAGATAAAGAACATATATATGTATGACATATACTCTAAGTGGGATAGTTTTTCAGAGTTATTTTGGCACATGGCATCAAAGTGTTCATATTCTTTGACTCTCCTTCAGAGACAACCATATTATATTGTAGATGGTCTGTGGATAAAGTTGTTCATTGCAGGGTGAGCTATAATAACAAAAGAAAATAAAAGGAAACAATTTAAATGTCCAACCAACAAGAGAACTGCCCTGGAATCATATCTGAACCAAATCCCACTCATGGGCTGTGCTACCAAGAGTTACCATGCTAACTCTCCAAAACTCTTCATCTGAAAAAAAGAGGTGAATAATATCACCCACCATCCTGTAGCTGTAGAGAATAAACAAGACAAACATTGAAAGCCCAGGGCACTCAGTTTAGCATATAATAAACATGACTCATGTTAGATATTATTTTCCCTTTTCCTTGACAAAATACCATTTAGCCTCAAGAAGCTAAAAGTATGAAATGAACGCTGGGATAAAATATGCATATGATACACTCAGTTGGGAAAAATAATCCAATTACACACATCACATTGGCACTACGACCATCATAAACCATCCCACTCTAATAAACTATATGTGCTTGCAGGGAGCCTGGAAGGTATTAAACCAACTTGAAAAAGTCATGATAAGATTATGGATGCATTATTTTCTTTTGCATCTTCCAATATACCTGTAATAGTATTTTTGTACATAAAAATAAATTCACAAAAGGAAATATCCTCTATCGGATCAGTGTTTGACTCAGAAACCAGGAGAGGCAAGGTCAGTCGGCCTGGGCTGCTGGTCCCTTCCTTGCTCATTGCCCTTGACTGTCAGCCGGCCCCACAGGCCAGTCTCCTCTTGGTGTTCACTTTGTGATGCTTATGTGGGCAGCCTCTCTGAATCATATCTGAAAGGCTCCATCTTTTCTAGCTTTCTCAATTCAATAGACAGGCACCGTGTTTCTACTGTCCGCCTTTACAGATTCCGTCCCTCACCCCACCACGCAAGCAAGCACACAAGCGTGGCAGGTCTCCTTTGACTCTGACAGACGAAAAAAGCTGTGTTTTCCAGGTCAAGTGCTGCCTGGAAGCCTCTTTCCTAGTGTTCAAAAGCCCTAATCCAGATGATTAAGTGGGGCTTTGCTGTTTAACTGCTTGGTGTCCTGCGTGTTGCTTTTTCCACACAATACCAAGTTTGTAGTAGGGCCATAAACACTTCAAGCAAGAGAGTGCTGAAAACCAAAACTGAGTCCCCAGTTCAAGCTCCACCACTGTTTGTGGAAGAGACTCTTCTATTAATATTTCAATATACATAGCTCATAGTAGTTGCAAACTGTAATGTTCTGGGACTTCCCTGGTGGTCCAGTAGCTAAGACTCTATGCTCCCAATGCAGGGGGCCCAGGATCCAGCCCTAGTCAGTGAACTAGATCCCACGTCTCAAGTTTAAGAGTCCACAGGCAGCAACTAAAGACCCCACATGCCACAATGAAGATCCAAACTACAACCTGCTTACTATGGACTTACTACAGCAGATGAAGACATGGACACCAGTCACCTCTGTAGCTCAGGCATAATCAAGTCCACAGACATTTTACTTAGCATTTATTGGCATCTACTGTGCACTAGGCACACGAAGCCCTGCAGACAAACTCTCATGATTGAAAAGAACTCAGAGGATATGCATTCCAACCATCCAGTAGGCTCCACTCAGAATAACTCTTAGCAGGAGCTCACAGATTTGTAAAGCTGTCCATCCCACTTTTGGTAAAGTTCTCCCTGAGGTTATTTCATAATTCATCAGTTAAGCAGAGGGAACTGTTGCCAGCTAACACCTCTTGTTAAGAAGATGAATTACTCCTGTCCCTAAGTGTCCCAGCCGCCTCTTACCCTGTGACTCAGCAAAATGGCAGATGCGGGACTTTTCTGGTGATCCAGTGGTTAAGATTCTGTGCTTCCAATTCAGGGGCTTTGGATTTGAACCCTAGTCAGGGAAATAAGATCCCACATGCCGCAGTCCCCCCTGCCCAAAAAAGGCAGACAGTTTGTTAGACCTGAAAGCTGACAATTCACCAAACAGATGTTGTGTATCATGATATCAATCAGAAATAGGTGGTTTCCAGGTTAGTTGTGTCTAGGTGCTAGATTTTAGATGTTCGGCTGATGTTCAGCCTGTGCAATCAGGGCCCAACAGGAGCAAATTAATCTTTTAGGCTCTTGGATGATGAGTCACAAGTTCCATAAAAGGACCACTTCCAGCCTCTGGCACTAAAGATTAATAGCTCTTCACCCTGAGTGTTTAAGTGTTTGATCCTCTGGAGACAGACGCATTCTCACAAGGAGTCCTGACCAAGAGTTCTGGCCCCACCCTGGTTATGAGGAAATGCTTTGCCTAAGAAGCAGAAGTTAATAGAGGTGGAGAGGTTTGATAGCTGAAGGAAATAGCTTGAAAGAAAAATCTTATTTAAATTTTTAAAACTTAAAATAATTATGCCAGAAGATGAAGCAATGTGTTCAAAATGTTTATGGGAAATGGCTTTGAATTTAGAGTTCTCTGCCCACTGAAATTGTCAGTCAGATGTGAAGGGACAAAAAGGGCATGCATGTGTGAACTCAGAAGGTGATTGCCCATGTCTCCACCATGAAGAGATCACTCAGAAACGACTTTGGCAAAAGAGAGAGATTTAATAAAGGGAAAGAAATAGGATAGAACCCAGAATGTGTGCCATTAGGCTGGAAATTCAGAGAGCCTTCTGTCAAGCAGTGAGACTATAGCACCAAAAGACTGAGTTTCTGTCCCCATAGGTCCATTCTCACTTTGAGAGGGTTCTTCTTGAGTAACTCAAACCTCTCTAAAAAAAACAAAAAGTATCTCCACTGAGCCTGGCCTTTGATCCATCTCATCTTCCTCCTCGGTGACTCATTCACTGATGCATCAACAATAGGGTTCCACTGGGGCTGACCCAAGCAATGTCCAGCCCCTGGCCAGGCAATGTTCCAAGTGGTCCACCTCTGACCATCTGTAGGGGATTTCCTACTGCAAGAAAGGAAGGACTGCCAAGTTCAAAGTTCTTGAGTCTGTCATTGATGGCTAATTTCTGAGGCCAAAGCCAAGACATAAGACTTGAGTGTCAAGTTAAAATATACTTACCTGAACTGAATGGACAGAATATTCAAAACCAGGTAGCTCTTGAGAAATGGAATATATAACTATCACTATTGTCTTCAGATGTTTGTCTGAGAGACAAGGCAGATGTGAAATTCTGAGGTCCTGACCCAGTGGGCATGTGGATAATAATCCTTTGATATGAATCTTCTTTTTTTAATATTTACTTACTTATTTGGCTGGGTTATATTTGCGGCACTTGAGATCATTATTTGCAACATACGAATTCTTAGTTGTGGCACATAGGATCTAGTTCCCTGTTGTTGTTGTTGTTCAGTCACCCAGTCATGTCTGACTCTTTGTGACCATATGGACTGTAGCACGACAGGCCTCCCTGTCCCTCACCCCTGGAGTCTACCCACGTTCATGTTCATTGCCATCAGTGATGCGCCAGCATGACTAGGGATCCAACCCAGGCACCCTGCATTGGGAACCTTGAGTCTGAGCCACTTGCACCACCAGAGAAGTCCTTAAACGTCTTCTTTTTTCTCTTTAAGGAATCCTCCCAGTGACCCTCTCTCACTTGAGCAGGAGAAAGATATTTGGTGCTTTAATAGGCTTATACCTGGACACTCCTATAAATCTACAGTCTTTAGAAATTTGATGATTATAAAGGCCTGTTGATTGGGGGGTGGAGGGAGAAAGAAAGAGAAAGTATTTGATAACTCAGACTCTTTTCTTTTGTCCCTAAAAATGGACCCCACACTGTTTCTCCCACTTAGCCAATAAGTTCCTCCCTTGAAAGGCAGGCAGCTTGCTGTTGTTACTCTAGCATTTCCTCTAGGGTCAGGTGGGGTAGGAAATCTTTTTTTAAGATTTGTTTATTTATTTGACTGCATCAGATTTTAGTTTCAGCATGCAGCATCTTTAGTTGTGTCTTGAGGGTTTAGTTTTCCTCAGCATGCAGGATCTTAGTGCCCCAACCAGGGTTTGAACCCATGTCCCTTGCATTGAAAGGTGAATTCTTAACTACTGGACCACCAGCGAAGTCCCTGGGGTTGGGGATCTTAACTTCGCTTAAACAACTTATTGAACAACTTGTTCTTCCTACCCCTTAGAATATCCCACCTCAGAATAATTCTGAAAAATATGACTTTCTATCTCATCACTTTTCCATGATATATTAATGTCTCTTGGCAATTGATGCCTGGAAGAACTATATAAGCTAACTGGTCTACCCCTCAATGCCTTTTGAACAGGAGCTCTGAGGAAATACTACAACTCCAGGAACCAGTATCGAGAAGATGAATCTCTGGGCCTATCTCCTCTCTCTGGGGCCTCTGCAAATGACCCACTCGTCTTGGCCTCCAGATGCTCTGGTGTCAGCTGAGAAAGTAGGTAAGAACCAGGAGGGCTCTCTTCCCTCTGGAGATTATGTCATCTTTGGTGAACTCTGCCACAAGAGGGAGATAAGGGCTGAGAGGCTTGTTTCCCACAGAGTTTGTTTCACGCCCAGTAGACACATGCCCCAAATCCAGAGAGGCAGTAGGCGCCTTGCAAATATTTACCTGGCTACATGGCAACAAGGCAGAACTATTTAACAGAAAAGACACATGCCCTGCACTTCATTCTCTCCACACACATAAAAAAGGCTACATTCTTTTCTGTGACTATCTTTCCATGTGAAGACTGCACCCCTTTAATTTCCAAATTATCCAGTTATTCAGGGTTTGAACATCCAGTGGAGATGATATCAGGTTTGCCTTCACATGTGAAGTGGCTATCACTCGGCCTTGGAGTTCAGACTCATCCTCACATCCTCAGAAATGAAAACCACAGCATTGCAGACTTTCCTTGATCTGCCGCATATCTTCTACTGATAAATTAAGGACATCCTGGTGGCCCAGATGGTGAAGAATCTGCCTGCAGTACAGGAGACCCAGGTTTGATCCTTAGGTTGAGAAAATCCCCTGGATGAGAAAATGGCAACCCACTGCAGTGTTTTTACCTGGAGAATCCCATGGACAGAGGAGCCTAGCAGCCTATGTCCATGGGGTCACAAAGAGTCAGACATAACTGAGTCACACACACACACACAAGTGTTTGGTGCTTACAGAAATCCATAACAGAGCACGATAGAGAAAGGGACCAGAACATGACCTTCCTTTCCATCAGGAGCTGAGGGAAAAGAATTAGTGTTTTCAGAGACCCACCTAGCTCAGCCACCCCTTCTCTTCAAAATATGTAAGTAACTGTGGGCTTGGTACCATGGCAATAGCATGTTACCAGAAAACTTGTCGAAAGGTCAAGCTCATATGAAGAACAAGGGGAAGACCTTAGTCACTGAAAACTCACACAGCAAGACAGGCACTTGCCTCTGTGTAAACAGCATTCTCAGATGTGCCATATGCCATAGCTGGTAAGTACAAGGGCCTCCTGTAAGAGGAACAGTACACACAGAACAACCATTTTATCAAGTAGCACTTGAATGGCACCATCTTGTGGTGACTCCATTTAGCAACTTGAGAGAAAGAGGAAACTCATTTTTTCCATTTTATTAATTTTGTGATGTGCAGTATTTACATTCTTTTTGATAAATTTAAACAGATTGAACTTCTACTTCCCAATGATATAAAAGGAGTTCAGGATACATTTTCCATTGGATCCAGGAGTGAATAAATACCGATTGAGATTTCCCCACTCCAAAGTCAGCAATTGTAAAATTCAAGAAACAGATACACACTGCTATATAAAAAATAGATAAACAACAATGACATACTGTATAGCACAGGGAACCAGATTCAATATCTTATAACAATTTAAAAATGGGAAAGAATCTGATAAAATATATGTGTGTGCACGTATGTATACATATAGAGAACTGAATCACTTTGCTGTACACTTGAAATTAACATTGTCAATCAATTATAGTCCAATGAAAACTAAATACATAATAATACACAAAATCAGGTAAAATTTTTGAGGAAGACATTTGTTTCACAGAAAATTATTTTTAATGACAATTACCTTTATTTGAGAAAAAAACCTCATCCCAAGGTTCGGGTGATACCATTGTACGACCTCATTTCCAGGCAATTTCAAAGATCAAGGAATTTGTCCAGATACGATCATTGATGGATTGGTTTCAAACAACCTGAAAGGAATATAAAGGCCTGAACACATGAGTCTATATTTTTTTATTTTTCTTTTCAACTCGAGAAAGGGTTAAGCAGTGGTCTCCCTAAAATTTACATGTCAGTGATGCAGGGCATCCTGTTCATGTACAAAAACTTCACATGATTGAATGTGCACCTGCAGTACCAGAGCTGAAAGAAACCCAGGTCCCCAAATTTCTAGGCTTTTGGTCTTTGCTGAAGATCTCAGAGCTTTGCTTAGCTAGTGAATCCACACGAGTTAGGAGTGAAGTTCTGCATTTGTGTGGTGAAGAAATCAGTTGCAAATCTGTGGCTGAGCAGTCATGGGGAAATACCTGAGCAAGACAGCCAGCCCTGTCAAACTGAGGACTAGAAAAGCTCCAGGCCAGTCAGGATTCTTTATGTTGCCAGCCCAGTTTGACAGCAAAAACTGTCATCCACCCCCCACCCAAAACTCACCAGCCTGTAGGATACCCCTGCCCCCCAAATCTTCTCAAGTCTTGCACTTAAGGTAACATGGTGATATCACAGTGTCAAGTTCACAGAAGGCACTCAGTGACTGCTCTTGACCTGTTAACTTATGACATATCCATTGCAATGAATATCAGAAGACCTCCAACGTCTGAAACATATTGGCCATGAAATAAATACTTAGTTGACTGCATTTTTAAAAAGTTAAATCAGAAATCTCTCTGAAGCCACTACAGAGAACAGTATACAGGTTCCTCAAAAAACTAAAAATAGAGTTACCATAGGAACCAGCAATCCCACTCCTGGGCATATATCCAGAAAAGAGGAAAACTCTAATTCAAAAAATACACACACCCCAATATTTATATACAGCAGCACTATTTACAATAGCTAAGAGATGTGGAAACAACTTAAGTATACATCAACAGGTAAATGGATAAAGAAGATGTGATATATATATATACACACACACACATACATATATTGTTGTTGTTGCTCAATCGCCAAGTCATGTCTGACTCTGCAATCCCACGGACTGCAGCATGCCAGGCTTCCCTGTCCCTTACCATCTCCTGGAGTTTCCCAAGTTCATGTTCATTGAATCGGTGTATATGTATATATTTACACATATATGTATATGTGTAGATTTATTTAATGGAATACCACTTAGCCATAAAAAATAATGAAATATTACCATTTACAGCAATATAGATAGAACTAGAGATTGTCATACTTAAATAAAGTCAGACAGAGAAAGAAAAATGTCATGATACCACTTATATGTGGAGTCTAAAAAAGTGATGTAAATGAAGTTGTTTATGGAGTTGAAATAGACTCACAGACATAAAAAATAAATTTATGGTTACCAAAGAAGAAAGAGGTGGGGAGGGATAAATTAGGAGTCTGAGATTAACATATCTACATATAACATATAGCACTATAACAATAAGGACCTATTGTATAGCACAAGGAACTATACTCAATATCTTGTAATAACTTAAAATGGAAAAAATCTGAAAAAGAATATATATTCTGAACTGAATCACTTTACTGTACAGTATACCTGAACAGTATACACATTGTAAATCAACTATACTTCAATTTACAATAAATTTTTTAAAAAAAGAGTTTTCTCTTGTCCAAACTCTGAGTCATGTTTTTCAGATTAAGATTAAACAAATGTTTATTGACTGTTCATTGGTATGGGCCAGGCATGGTCACATACATGCTCATTGTGGCTAAATCTATACAGTCAGCCTGGCTGACAGAGGCCATCCTTCAATAAACATGCATTGTTGTGGTGGGAAGTCCCTCTACTGGAAGAAATAAGCAGTGATGGGTGAGAATTATCACAATTAGCTTGCAAGAATTTGGGAAGTGGAGGTGCCTAAAAATGCTATTGAGGTCAGGAGGGCATCTAACTCAGTTCTCTGGAAGCCAGGTGCTGGGCATAACATGAAAGGCAGGACAGAGAAAGCCACAGACAATGCTATCGGCCAGGTGAGAATCGAAAGGAGGATGTGGTTGGAGAAAACAGAGATCAAAAGCAGCGTGGTTGGAAGTTGGCCCTCTGATTCCAGGAAGAGAGAACCATCAAAGGAAGCCATAGGAGCCCAGGAGCAGAAATCATTTTGGTGAGAGTCTTAAAGTGGAATAAAGGAGAAAACAGAAGATGGGAGAGTGCCTGGATCAATGGTTTGAGGATTTTGCAGCTCTCCTTCCTGTCCTCCCCTATCTGATTTCATTGCTCACTCATGGAAGGGAGAGATTAAGAGTTTGAAATAAGAAATGTTCTTTTTTTTGCTGGTCTTAGCAGCCAACATAAAATGTTAAAAGGAAAAGAAAATGAACACATGTGACTAAGGGGAGTAAGGGTACCATGGTGACCAAGTGTGGATTTCAGTGATCTGTTTCCTTCTCATTCTGTTTCCAAAATACTCCAAGGACTTGTTTGTGATGCACTAACCTGGAAGGAAGGGAAGAGATCTGAGAAGATAGATACAGATGGAAGGAGAGATGCCTAGGGCATAATTAGGCAGTGGGAGGCAAGCTGAGGAAGGGAAAACAGATTTGGGAGAAGTCGTAGAAATAGCTGCAAGGCCCTAGAGAGGAGCTGAAAGTAGCGCTTACAAAATCATTCTGGGAGAGGAGGGAGACAGCCATGCAGGAGGACGGTGAGGGGCGGGAAGGGGGAGGATGGGCAGGCATGGAAGTTATGAGGAGAGGGCGCCGTTGCACCCGGGAGGGAATCTCGACACTCTGAGGTGACCCACTCCAGCTGCCCCCATCTCCAAATGCCCCTCCTTTAACTGCAGGTGGGAACCTTGCTGCCACCATCAGGTCAGGGATTAAGTCACAACTCAGTTTCAGGTGGAGTAGTTGCAGTGGAAACAGACGACCGATGACACACCATCAGAGGAAAAATGTAAGGACTCCTCCTTTAAAAGGACTCTGCTTGCTACTCTCCCACCTTCATCCCCCCAAAAGAGAACATCCATTATCCTGGGGCCATCTTGAACAGCAAACTCCAAGGAAAGAAAAAGGGAAAACAGAAGCAATGCAAATATTTTCCTAAGGGTGAATTTTCTATGAGGTGACAGTTACTCCTTTCTCTACTGCCCACGGCCAACCATGTATAACACATTTCCTCCTGGTCTGGTGGCAGAGAAGCCTCTTGGGATGGAGAGCTGGCTCTCCCTGGTCTGTTAAGGTCAAGGCCACTGGGTCTGCACATCGTTTGGGAAGTTCCTTGTCTATAGCCTCCCTACTTCCTCCACCCAACCTCCAACTCCACTCTGATGGAAAGACACACCAAGGAATACAAAGAGAGGGCATAGGTAATAAAAGTGGTCTGTCTATAGATGTTTCTTGTGCACATGTCCACAGATATGAAAGAATATGTTCAGGAAAGATTATGGAGAGGATGACCAAGTAAAGAGTCTATGAACTTCAAGAAAAAAATTTCCAACCTGAAGAACAGAGATAAAAGATGTTTTCTTAAAAATGAACAAAAGCACACAAACCATAAAATAATAACTGAAGGTTTGATAGTCCAGAGGAAGAGGAGAGATAGACACAGAAAATATCTTTGAAAAAAATAACGTCCCCAAATTCCCTAAATTTGGTGAAACATATAAAGTTGCAGATTCAAGAAACTCGGTGAATCACAAATGGAATAGATGCAAAGAAAAGCACGCACAGATGCCGAAATTCAAACTGCTGAAAGCCAAAAAACAAAAGGAAAAGGAAAACATTTTCAAAAACAGCTAGTGAAAACCACCTTACCTATCAGAGAACAATGATTGGAATTACTGCAGAGTTCACCTCAGGGACAACGGAGGACAGAAGACAGTAGAAGGACATCTTAAAGTTGTGAAAGGAGAGAACTGTTAATCCAAAATTTCATACCCATGAAAATATTCCTCAAGAATGAAGGCAGACATTCTTAGATGAAGAAAAACTTAAAGGACTGCTAAAGGAAGTTCTTCAGACTGAGAAATTATACCAGAGGGAAACTTGAAACTTCATACACAAAAGAAGAGCTGCAGAAATGTCTGGTATCTGGGTCTATGTGATTCAGGTTAGCTACTTCCATATGCGATCTACACAAGCCTTCCCCATTCTTCCAGGTGTAGTTGCATGTGCTGAATGTTTCTCCAAGGTCGGCAAATGCTTTATGATTATTCTTGTATTCACCTACAGTGGCTCCCATTGTCCTGAATATACGATGCAGGAAATTGGTCCAAAGACTCTGGAGACGCAATATCTGGATTCAGAGCCTACAACTTCCACTTACTAATTGTGTGTCCTTGAGACAGTCACTTAACCTCCTAATGCCTCAGTGTTACCTTTAAAATGGGAGGGTAATGTATCTCCCTTGCATGTTACCAAGAAGATTAACTAGTTAATGAAGAGAAAGTGATTAAAACAGGCCTGGGCACCTACTATGTGCTATGTGTGTTAGCCACTATTGCAAGTGCTTGAAAATTGCTAAATAATTATGCCTAGCGTGGACTGATACATCATCAGCCTTCAATTTCAAACCCAACAGTTATCTAAGGACTAAACTAACTTCATAGTAAATCCTATGCTACTTGTATTTTTGTAAAATCTAAATCGAAACATTTTGAAAATTGGAGTGGTCAAGAATGTTCTCTCTTTTTTTTCAGGTTGCACCTTCCCTAACCAGAGATCCAATTACCTGCCCCCACCCTCCACCAGGAAGCATGGAATCTTAACCACTGGACAACCAGGGAAGTCCCAAGAATGTTCTTTTGATAAATCAAATCTCAATTGTAAATAATGTAAAACAGAACATAAGTTGACAGGATTTTGCAAATGAATAATATCAAGTCTGACACATAAAGCTTAACCATGTCTCTTCACTCAGCTAAACAGTATTTTTATCACACATTCTTTCCTCATTGGAGAGCTCAATTTGAACTTTTTGTTACTAGTCCTTACCATGAACTTTCCTCTAACGGTTGATATTTGAAGTAGATGTGCAAAGACAGATGTGTCCATTCATATATCTAGGAAATACAAACTCCAATCCCTCTGTCAAGTTCTATCATCAGAAACTTACCTACTTAAGCCTCCCATAGAAAGCCCTTTAAATTCTATTTTGATATGTCTTTGATTTTTGGTCAAAGATCAATATAAGAAATAGCCATATAAAGAATATCCTTGCATTTGCTGTAAAACTACTAAAATATAAAGACATTCTTCATTATACAAATTTTACAATATAAATCCCCAAAGATACTATCTCTCTCCTGATAAATTACTATTGGTACTTTTGTTTTGATAATAAAACTTGTATTCAATGGTTTGCCACCCAGGTAGCATACTAGAACAGCCTCGAGTAGGTTTTAGCCCCTCTTTGTCCTCAGACCTTACCTTGTACCAGTTAAATCAGAATTCTGTGGAATGAGGGGCTTCCCAGGTGACTCAGTAGAAAAGATTTCACCTGCCAATGCAGGAGATGCAAGAGACTAGGGTTCCATCCCTGGGTCAGGAAGATCTCCTGAAGGAGGGAATTGCAACCCACTCCACTATTCTTGCCTTGGAAATCCCATGGACAGAGGAGCCTGGCAGGCTACAGCCCATGAGGTCGCAATAGAGTCAGACATGACTGAGCACAAGCACACACACACCTGGGGAATGGGACTCAGACTTAATGATTTTTAAAAAGTTCCCCAGGAGTTTGTCTATTTGTTTGTTTGAAGATTTTTTTTAATGTGGACCATTTTTAAAGTCTTTATTGAATTTGTCACAGCATTGTTTCTGTTTTATGTTTTGGTTTTTTAGCCAAGAGGCATGTGGGATCTAAACTCTCCAACCAGGAATTGAACCCCACATGTCTTGCATTGGAAGGCATAGTCTTAACCACTGGACTTCCAGGGAACTCCCCTCCAGGAGGGGGCCCGGGTACAGGTTTTTATCTTTGTGTGCAAGTGTGCATTTGAGTGTTTCTAAAACCTTCTGTGATGATGCCCCAGCAATTAGTAGTGAGTGAATCAAGCTATCCCCCATGGCGATCTCTGACTCTGTTAACAGCAGTATTTGACAGCTCAGAACTCGTTAAGTATAATTTAGGTGATATTACTAAACTCAGAATTTTCATTTGCCCACACCTTTACTTCATATGTGAGGTTGCTAGGGCTGCCATAATGAAAGTGCCATTTACATCATTTACATTTAAACAGCACAGATTGCATGGCTTAAACAATGGAAAATGAACTTTCTGACAGTGCTGGAGGCTGGAAATCCAAGATCAAGGTATTGGCAATTTGGTTTCTCCTGAGGCCTCTCTCCTTGGCTCACAGATGCTCTTGCTGTGTCCTTCCATGGTTTTTCCCTCTGTGTGCCAAATCTCTTCTTCTTATAAGGATTGCTTTGGGTAACAGTGCCTCATTTTAACTTGATGACCTCTTTACTACCTCCAAGTTTGGTTCCATTCTGAGGTCCTGGGAATTAGCGCTTTAACATAAAAGATTAAGGGAGGATGCGATTCAGCCCATGGAAAGTTTCTTTGCACTTTAGTGCTTGCTTACAGTCGTTTGAAACATTTCTGGTTCATCTCCATTTATTTTATATTTCATTATCTGCAAAAGTTAACTAATTTGTCTAAGCCTTTTTTCCCCTGCCCTCGAGGAGGGCCTGGGAGCAGGACTGGTTTATGCACACTTGCAGGAGGCCTGAAGTTTAAATATCCAGTCTAAACTTTAATGGGCTTCCCTGGTGGCTCAGATAGTAAAGAATCTGCTTGTGATGCAGGAGACCTAGGTTCAATCCCTGGATGGAGAAGATCCCCCAGAGAAGCGAATGGTTATCCACTCCAGTATTCTTGCCTGGGAAATACCAAGGACAGAAGAGCCCTGTAAGCTATAATTCATGGGGTCGCAAAGAGTCAGACACAGCTGAGTGACTAACACACTAAACTGTAGCAGGAAATCAGAGTTACCAGGGAGATTTCAAAATACTGCTGTCCCAGATATTTCAGTCTCATGATCTAGCTGGTTCCTCTCCACTGGAAATTTAAAAAAGAAAGGAAAAAAACATAACCCTCTCCAGGTGATGCGAATGTGTAACCAGGACTGAGAACTACTGGTTTCAATGGATGGATAAGGTTGACAAGAACTTTTCCAGGTGAGGAGGAGGAAGAGAAGTGTGGGACATGAAAGCAAGAGTAACCTGGTATATTTGAAGGACAGTGAGAAGACTAACTCACAGGAACCAGAGATCAAATTGCCAACATCCACTGGATCATTGAAAAAGCAAGAGAATTCCAAAAACATTTACTTCTGCTTTATTGACTATGCCAAAGCCTTTGACTATGTGGATCACAACAAACTGTGGAAAATTCTTCAAGAGATGGGAATACCAGACCATCTGACCTGCCTCCTAAGAAATCTGTATGCAGGTCAAGAAGCAACAATTAGAACCAGACATAGAACAACAGACTGGTTCCAAATTGGGAAAGGAGTACGTCAAGACTGTATATTCTCACCCTGCTTATTTAACTTCTAATCAGAGTACATCATGCGAAATGCCGGGATGGATGAAGCACAATCTGGAATCAAGACTGCTGGGAGAAATATCAAGAACCTTAAATATACAGATGACACCACCTTTATGGCAGAAAGCAAAGAGGAACTGAAGAGTCTCTTGATGAAAGGGAAAGAGAGTGAAAAGGCCGGTTTGAAACTCAACATTCAAAAAATTAAGATCATGGCAACCAGTCCCATCACTTCATGGCAAAGTGATGGGAAAACAATGGAAACAGTGACAGACTTTATTTTCTTGGGCTCCAAAATCACTGCAGGTGGTGACTGCAACCACGAAATTAAAAGATGCTTGCTCTTTGGAAGAAAAGTTATGACAAACCTAGACAGCATATTAAAAAGCAGAAACATTACTTTGCTGACAAAGGTCCATGTAGTCAAAGCTATGTTTTTTCCAGTAGTCATGTATGGATGTGAGAGTTGGACCATAAAGAAAGCTGAGCACTGAAGAATTGATGCTTTTGACCTGTGGTGTTGGAGAAGACGCTTGAGAGTCCCTTAGACTTCAAGGAGATGAACCAGTCAATCCTAAAGGAAATCAGTGCTGAATATTCCTTGGAAGGACTGATGCTGAAATTGAAGCTCCAATACTTTGACCACCTGATGCCAAGAACTGACTCCTTGGAAAAGACCCTGATGCTGGGAAAGACTGAAGGCAGGAGAAGGGGCCAATAGAGGATGAGATGATTGGATGGCATCAGTGACTCAATTAGCATGAGTCTGAGCAAGCTCCAGGAGTTGGTGATGGACAGGGAAGCCTGAAGTACTGCAGTCCATTGGGTTGAAGAGTTGGATACAACTGAGCGAGTGAACTGAACTGAGAAGATTGACAGGCTGGAACTATGGATGTGACTTAGAAGTAAAGGAAAATAAGATCACAGAGGACAGAGTGAAATTACTGTAAGGCTTGTAGAACCTGTGTACAGACAGGTAAGACAGGAGGGATGTAGAAACCAAGTCAGCAAGCTCAGCTAGTTGGTTATTACAGAAAAATAGGTGTAAGATAATGAGGACTTTGCCAAGCTGTGGCATTGAAACAGCCACGCACAAATAGGTGTAAAGATTGGGGAGGAAGGACTGGGAGGACTTGCTAAATGGATGAACTGGTAAGAGATATATGTTAAAGAGATTAAGGTAAAGATTGCACTATAAATGATCCCAAGGTTTCAAAGCTGATGGTTTAGGAATATGCTATTAACAAAAATAAATGAATACAAGAAATGTTGTCATGGAATAAAGACATGAATTTGTCTAGATCATGAGCTTGTCTATGAAATTTTAACCTTCTAAAGTCAGGGATAACATCTTATTTATTCACACATAGCATGATGTCTTGTGTTTAACAGCTGCTCCATACACTTTGGTTGGCTAGAGTTAAATGAGGTGGAATCCAAACACCTAAGTAGACATCCAGATATGAAAATAAACATAACAGAGAAGAGAAATTAACATGGAAGAGATGAGCAGGAATTGAGTCTTCTCACATGACAGAGCCCTCTGGGAAACATACTGGATGTCTAACAAAGGTTTTAAGCATCTCTGCAGAAACTCTCCATCCTGCATCCTCTTTTTCTTCTCTCTGGCTCACCCACACGTAAGAGATATCTGTTGTTTTCATCATCCCGCATTCACTCCCTTTGCTGGTTCCTCAATTTCCCTTTGGAGAACTTCCCCCTCCCAGGGCATGTGGTCTGGTTGGGACTGTCTGTCACAGTGCACTGCCCAATCCAGCGAGCATGTCAAACTACTATTTAAACATCAGGACTGTGCATAATATTCAACCTGTCCTCTCCCTGGAGGCCTTCCTGGACCACTATGCCGTCCATTCCCCTCCTCCTTTGAATTTCTACAGAGTTATAGTTCATGTAGTTCAAACTAGCAGCAAGTGCCCTTTATACCTAAGCTGGGCCAACCAGACTCTCTCTCCTGGATTCTAAGTCCCAAACAGAGTAACCAGCTTAGAAGCCAGAACGTCTTTGGTGGCTGAGTCCTGGTGACACTGCCTACCAGGTCTGTGAAATTGCTGAGGTCTCTGTCTTCTCCATAGCTTGTTTACTCAGCCTTGCTGTTAATTACCCTTCCACTACATCCCCTTTCTACAGTTAACCAGAATTCGTTTTCCTTGCTTGCAAATAAACCTGAACTGACTGCATTCTTTCCCATTGTTCAAAGTTTGCACAACTTTGCTTTGTATTCAAAATCCATATGTGATCATACGATATCCCTGGTCTTTCTCTCTCCTGTTTTAGGGCTCATCCCAGGGATTTTCATCTTTATTTCAAAGCAGACAACTTCATAATAGTACATGGTGATGGGATGGGAAGCAGACAGCTGACAGGCTTATACATCTCACACCTACTAACTCATCGTCAGAGGTGCCTGGGACCCTTCTACCCTGGATTATAAATTGTCTGGTTAAACTATTGTCTCTCTTCCTACTCCATTTATTTCTCAAACTTTAAACCCCTCCCAGTGTATGTCAGATGCCTGTCAAGAGTATGTGAGAATATGTTTCTCCATCCCTTCTTCTTTCCTGTGTCTCTATCCAATATCTTCTTTCTTTGAGCAACAACTTTTTAAAAAATAACTAAAAACTTCACTGCCCCCAACATCACCAACATGCATAAAGGAAGCTCTGCTTCTCTCATGTGTGAGAAAAACAGATATAAATTCTGGCTGTGGAAGTGTGGGCTTCCATCAGACCCAGGGATCAACGCCTTTTACCAGGCTCAAAACAAAAAGCCGGCACAGCGATAATGTCACTTGGTATTTCTCTGAGCACTTCATAGACATGAAAGAATTAGCTGTCAGTTCTTCCTAAAAGACTGAGTCTGATTCTGGATCTGATCCTGTCCTGTTTCTCAGACATAAACAAAGAGCCCTGCATATAAACTGTGCTGAACAAGATGACTTCTCACAAGGAAAAGAGGGGTAGAAGTGAAGACAGTAAGAAAGAAAAAGAGAAGACCTACCATTCGTCTAATAGCTATTGTGTCTGTGATGACAGTTTGGAGAAAAACACCCCAGGGTTCTGGCTGCGTTCTGGTTCTATTTATCACACTTGATGACTCCACGGAGGGGTTTCCACAGAGGCTGGGCTGTCTCCAGCCATCCTTCACACTGTGGTCTTATGTGTTTGGTGATTCTTCTCTTGTGTTACTGGCCCTCAAAGCAAATCAGTCTCAAACTAATGCCTGTAATTTGTGTGTATGTACAAACACATATGCGCATAACATCTGTACTCTTTTTTTCTGTTCCTCTTCCCCGTTCTCATTTGGGACCAGGGCCTGAGGAGGGAAGTAAAGAAAGAACCATGCCTATTAACCCGATGTTTTGCAATGATGTGACTGGAAAGAACTCAATGAGATTAGGGGCTGGCTTATTCTTTTTCAAGAAATTCTGTCATTAAAAGGAAGATGTGCCTTCACCTGGCTCAGAGAAATCACTGGCTGAACTTCTTCACAGAGAGACACCCTGTGGACTGCCAAAAAAAAAAAAAGAAATGTAGGAGAGGGAACTAAGATGGCGGAGGAATAGGACGGGGAGTCCACACTTTACCCAACAAATACACCAAAAGAACATTTAAAAACCGAGCAAACTCCATAAAACAACATCTGAATGCTGGCAGAGGACATCAGCCATCTGGAAAGGCAGCCCATTGCCGACAAAAGAAGGTAGGACCAAAAAAAAAGAAAAGTAAAAAGAGAGGCAAAGAGTTAGAGACGGAGATCCATCTCGGAAGGGGAGTCTCGAAAGAGAGAAAGGTTTTCAAACGCCAGGAAACATTATCCCTGGCAGATCTGAGGGATCTGAGGTGAATCTCAGAGAGCATAATAGCCGAGAGTAGAAGCTGATAAATAATTAAGCCCCCCAGAGTACGTCTCTAACTGCAACTCTCAGCGGAGTGGCGGCCCAGGCGCCCCATCCCCCACGAGCCAGCGCGGACTGCTCAGGGAGGAGCAGGCCCTGCGCTTAGGGGGAGGACTGAGATTGAACACCTGGGGCAGACTGAGGGTCCTAACCGAGGGTGCTAACCGGAGACAGACCGCTGGGTAGCCTTCCAGAGGAAGACCCCTGCTAGGCTCCGCACAGAACAAAGGGCAGCGAGGACTCGGTCCGCTGCGCGAGACAGCCGGGAGGAGTTGGGCGGCTGCGGGCTGCGGACCCGCCCAGCCCCCGCCGGAGAGCGCCCCGGCGAGGCTTCTGCTCCAAAACCGCAGGCAGAATTGGGTGCTAGCCAAGACCCCTGGGGATTCTGGACAGTCGCCACCAGAATTCGGCGCTTCTCACACCTGAGAAGACATGCCAGCTGCATGCCGAGAAAACCGAGTGGCTGGGCCGGGGGAGGGGAGAAGCCGCAGCCCCCAACCGCGCCTGGCGAGACCGAGAGCCTGAGCAGAGGGGGCGGGGAAAGCGCACTCTCCAGGAGCAGGGCAAACCCCAGAGCGATGAATAGACACTGAAGAGACCAACAAACAGAAGACGCTAAAACAAGCAGAGGGAACCGCTTAAGAGCCCAACCAGGAAACTTTGACAAAACACACATCCAACCCCTCCCATAGTGAAGAACCCCCACAATAAAGGGACAACACAGCAAGATAAACAAAATGAAAAGGCAGAGAAATACCCAGCAGGTAAAGGAACAGGAGAAATGTCCTCCAGACCAAACAAAAGACGAAGAGATAGGATGTCTACCTGATAAAGAATTCCGAATAATGATAGTGAAAATGATCCAAAACCTGGAAAATAAGTTGGAGTTGCAGTTCAATAACCTGCAGGCAAGGATTGAGAAGATGCAGGTAAGCTTTAACAAGGACTTAGAAGAAATGAAAAAGAGTCAAAATACAATAAATAATGCAATAAATGAGATCAAAAACACCCTGGAGGGAACCAACAGTAGACTAACAGAGATAGAAGACAGGATAAGTGAGGTAGAAGACAGAAAGGCAGAAATAAGTGAAACAGAAAGGAAAAATGAAAAAAGAATTAAAAGATATGAGGACAATCTTAGAGACCTCTGGGACACTATTAAACACACCAATATTCGAATCATAGGAGTCCCAGAAGAAGAAGACAAAAAGAAAGACCATCAGAAAATTCTTGAAGAAATAATTGTTGAAAATTTCCCTAAATTGGGAAAGCAAATAACCACTTAGGTCCAAGAAACAAAGAGAGTCCCAAATAGAATGAACCCCAAGTGGAACACCCCAAGTCGCATGTTAATCAAATTAACAAATATCAAATACAAAGAGCAAATATTAAAAGCAGCAAGGGAGAAACAAAAAATAACTCACAAGGGGAATCCCATAAGGATAACAGCTGATCTCTCAATAGAAATGCTTCAGGCCAGAAGGGAATGGCAGAGCATTCTTAAAGTCATGGAAGAAAACAAGCTACAACCCCGATTACTGTACCCAGCAAGGATCTCATTCAAATTTGAAGAAGAATTCAAAAGCTTTTCAGACAAGCAGAAACTGAGAGAATTCAGCAACACCAAACCAGCCCTCCAACGAATGCTAAAGGATCTTTCCTAGATAGGAAACATGGATGGGGTATATAATCTCAAATCCAAAACAATAAAATAAATGGCAACAGGATCATACTTATCAATAATTACCTTAAATGTAAACGGGTTGAATGCCCCAACCAAAAGACAAAGATTGGCCGATTGGATACAGAAACAAGACCCCTATATATGTTGTCTACAAGAGACCCACCTCAAACCTAGGGACACACATAGACTGAAAGTTAAAGGCTGGAAAAAGATATTCCATGCAAATAAAGACCAAAAGAAAGCAGGAGTGGCAATACTCATATCAGATAAAGTAGACTTTAAAATAAAGGTGGTGAAAAGAGATAAAGATGGACATTACATAATGATCAAAGGATCAATCCAAGAAGAAGAAATAACAATTATAAATATTTATGCAACCAACGTAGGAGCACCACAATATGTAAGGCAAATGCTAACAAGTATGAAAGGGGAAATTAACAACACAATAATAGTGGGAGACTTTAATACACCACTCACACCAATGGATAGATCAACTAAACAGAAAAGTAACAAGGAAACTCAAACTTTAAATGATACGATAGACCAACTAGACCTAATTGATATCTATAGGTCACTCCACCCCAAAACAAGGAATTTCACCTTTTTCTCAAGCACACACGGGACCTTCTCCAGGATAGATCACATCCTGGGCCATAAATCTAGCCTTGGTAAATTCAAAAATATTGAAATCATTCCAAGCATCTTTTCTGACCACAATGCAGTGAGATTAGATATCAATTACAGGAGAAAACCATTCAAAACTTCCAACATATGGAGGCTCAACAACACACTGCTGAATAACCAACAAATCACAGAAGAAATCAAAAATGAAATTCAGTTATGCATAGAAATGAATGAAAATGAAAACACAACAGCCCAAAACCTATGGGACACTGTGAAAGCAGTGCTAAGGGGAAAGTTCATAGCAATACAAGCTCACCTCAGGAAACAAGGAAAAAGTCAAATAAACCTTACTTTACACATAAAGCAACTAGAAATGGAAGAGATGCAGAAGCCCAGGTCTAGTAGAAGGAAAGAAATCTTAAAGATCAGGGCAGAAATAAATGCAAAGGAAACAAAAGAGACCATAGCAAAAATTAACAAAGCCAAAAGCTGGTTCTTTGAGAAGATAAATAAAATTGACAAACCATTAGCCAGACTCATCAAGAAACAAAGGGAGAAGAACCAAATCAACAGAATTAGAAATGAAAACGGAGAGATCACAACAGAAAACACAGAAATACAAAGGATCATAAGAGACTATTATCAGCAACTATACGCAAATAAACTGGACAACCTGGATGAAATGGACAAATTCCTAGAAAAGTACAACTTTCCAAGACTAAACCAGGAAGAGATAGATAATATTAATAGACCCATCACAAGCACAGAAATTGAAACCATAATCAGAAATCTTCCAAAAAACAAAAGCCCAGGAACAGATGGCTTCACAGCTGAATTCTACCAAAAATTTAGAGAAGAGCTAACACCTATTCTACTCAAACTCTTCCAGAAAATTGCAGAGGAAGGTAAACTTCCAAACTCATTCTACGTGGCCACCATCACCCTAATTCCAAAACCCGACAAAGATGCCACAAAAAAAGAAAACTACAGGCCAATATCACTGGTGAACTTAGATGCAAAAATCCTTAACAAAATTCTAGCAAATAGAATCCAACAACACATTAAAAAAATCATACATCATGATCAAGTAGGCTTTATCCCAGGGATGCAAGGATTCTTCAATATTCACAAATCAATCAATGTAATACACCACATTAACAAATTGAAAAATAAAAATCACATGATTATCTCAATAGATGCAGAGAAAGCCTTTGACAAAATTCAACATCCACTTATGATAAAAACCCTCCAAAAAGCAGGAATAGAAGGAACATACCTCAACATAATAAAAGCTATATATGACAAACCCACAGCAAACATTATCCTCAATGGTGAAAAACTGAAAGCATTCCCCCTGAAATCAGGAACAAGACAAGGGTGCCCACTCTCACCACTACTTTTCAACATAGTTTTGGAAGTCTTGGCCACAGCAATCAGAGCAGATAAAGAAATCAAAGGAATCCAGATTGGAAAAGAAGTAAAACTCTCTGTTTGCAGATGACATGATCCTCTATATTGAAAACCCTAAAGACTCTACGAGAAAATTACTAGAGCTAATCAGTGAATATAGCAAAGTTTCAGGATACAAAATCAACACACAGAAATCTCTGGCATTCCTATACACTAACAATGAGAAAACAGAAAGAGAAATTAAGGAAACAATTCCATTCACCATTGAAACAAAAAGAATAAAATACTTAGGAGTATTTCTACCTAAAGAAACAAAAGACTTGTATATAGAAAACTATATACTGATGAACACTGATGAAAGAAATCAAAGAGGACACAAACAGATGGAGAAATGTGCCGTGTTTGTGGATTGGAAGAATCAATATAGTGAAAATGAGTATACTACCCAAAGCAATCTATAGATTCAATGCAATTCATATCAAGCTACCAGAGGTCTTTTTCAGAGAATTAGAACAAATAATTTCACAATTTGTATGGAAATACAAAAAACCTTGTATAGCCAAAGCAATCTTGAGAAAGAAGAATGGAACTGGAGGAATCAACCTACCTGACTTTAGGCTATACTACAAATCCACAGTCATTAAGACAGTATGGTACTGGCACAAAGACAGAAATATAGATCAACGGAACAAAATAGAAAGCCCAGAGATAAATCCACACATCTATGGACACCTTATCTTTGACAAAGGAGGCAAGAATATACAATGGAGAAAAGACAACCTCTTTAACAAGTGGTGCTGGGAAAACTGGACAGCCACTTGTAAAAGAATGAAACTAGAACACTTTCTAACACCATACACAAAGATAAACTCAAAATGGATCAAAGATCTAAGCATAAGACCAGAAACTATAAAACTCCTAGAGGATAACATAGGCAAAACACTCTCTGCCATAACCCAAAGCGGGATACTCCATGACCCACCTCCCAGAATATTGGAAATAAAAGCACGAATAAACAAATGGGACCTAATTAAAATTAAAAGCTTTTGCACAACAAAGGAAACTATAAGCAAGGTGAAAAGACAGCCTTCAGAATGGGAGAAAATAATAGCCAATGAAGCAACAAACAATTAATCTCAAAAATATACAAACAACTCCTGCAGCTCCATTCTAGAAAAATAAACAACCCAATTAAAAAGTGGGCCAAAGAACTAAACAGACATTTCTCCAAAGAAGATATAAAAATGGCTAACAAACACATGAAAAGATGCTCAACATCACTCATTATCAGAGAAATGCAAATCAAAACCACAATGAGGTACCACTTTACACCAGTCAGAATGGCTGCCATCCAAAAGTCTACAAGCAATAAATGCTGGAGAGGATGTGGAGAAAAGGGAACCCTCTTACACTGTTGGTGGGAATGCAAACTAGTACAGCCACTATGGAAAACAGTGTGGAAGTTCCTTAAAAAGCTGCAAATAGACCTGCCTTATGACCCAGCAATCCCACTGCTGGGCATATACACCGAGGAAACCAGAATTGAAAGAGCCACGTGTACCCCAATGTTCATCGCTGCATTGTTTACAATAGCCAAGACATGGAAGCAACCTAGATGCCCATCAACTGACGAATGGATAAGAACGCTGTGGTACATATACACAATGGAATATTACTCAGCATTAAAAAAAAATTCATTTGGGCCGTCGCCTTGAAGGCGGAGGAGAGGCAAGATGGTTTACATCTCGAATGGACAAGTGTTGGACAGCAGGAGTCAGTCCCCATGGAGATTATCTTTTATAACAGATTTCTTCTGGGGAATAGCTGAGTTCGTGGTTTTGTCTTTCAGAACTCTGCTTCAACAAGAT
Organism: Antilocapra americana; assembly: GCA_007570785.1. Classification (NCBI taxonomy): domain Eukaryota; kingdom Metazoa; phylum Chordata; class Mammalia; order Artiodactyla; family Antilocapridae; genus Antilocapra; species Antilocapra americana. Next base: position 5,198,851 of record ML661250.1, on the reverse strand, counting down.
GTGAAAAAGAGAAGAGGCTACAGAAGCTCATCTGATTCTAGATATGATGACGGAAGAGGGCCACCAGGAAACCCCCCCAGAAGAAGAATGGGTCGAATTAATTATCTGCAGGGCCCCAGTCCTCCTCCAATGGCCGGTGGATGAGGAAGGTAAACGTCTGCTCTAAGAAGCAGACAACTGGACGTGCACATTAATAGCAGAAGGAAACCATCAGGAAATGGAGTGCTGATCATGCTGGACAAGTTAGCTGAATGTGTAAGTCTAAACAAGGATTGCTCTGTGTCCTCACAGAAAAATGACGTCATGCTGGGAATTCCCTCCGCAGGGATCTGGCATGACTGACACGCAGTTCTATAAATGCACATTTGTCTCATCTTTTTTGTATCGTCTGTGAAAGTGTTAATATAGTTTTAATAAGTAAATTTTTTAGGTTACAAAGCTGACTTCTCAACTTCTCATCTTTATAAAATTAAAACTCAAAAAGCTGCAAATTTGAAGGAAAATAAAAGACTGAGTATTGAGAGAAAAAAAAATTCATTTGAATCAGTTCTACTCAGGTGGACGGAACTGGAGCCCATTATCCAGGGTGAAGTAAGCCAGAAAGAAAAACAACAATACAGTATACTAACGCATATATATGGAATTTAGAAAGACGGTAACGAGAACCCAGCATGCGAGACAGCAAAAGGAACGCAGATGTATAGAACAGACTCGTGGACTCTGTGGATGAGGGCAAGGGTGGGATGATATGGGAGAATGACGTTGAAACATGTTAATTATCATATGTGTAATCAATCGGCAGCCCAGGATTGATGCTAGGGGCTGGTGCATCGAGATTTCCCAGGGGGAAGGAGGAGGGAGGGAGGAGGGAGGGGGGTTCTGGAGGGGGAGCATATGTAAACCCATGGCGATATCATGTCATTGTATGGCAAAACTAAAAAAAAAAAAAAAGAAAAAAAAGAAATGTAGGGTGTAATAGCAAGAGCCAAGCCTTTCCATGGCTTTACACACCAGTCTTCCTTAAGATTACTGTGTTTCAGAGTTTTGTCATACACAAAATGCTCTCTTGTGCCCTGATTCTCCCAGTGTCAACCAATAATCACTCATGTCTGAGTCAGGGAAGTCTGACACAGCAAGTACAATTCCCTCAACATAACCCCCTTCTCTCACTTCTCGACTGTCACTCTGGTATAGATGAAGCTGTTTGGCATTAAATAAAACAGATACGCAACAAACCAAGTTTAGCACCAATTATCTGGAAGATTGGTAGTTGCCTTTGCACAAGATGGATTTTTTTTTTACTGTATAGTCTTGTTCTCCTAAATTTGATAAATTATATTAGAGCAACTTTTAATTTATAAAATTCCTATAAAATTAAAAACGTTTTACATGTTACAAAACCAGTGATAAATCAAGGCACCTCTTTATTGTTGTTTGCCTGTCAACACATATGTGTATTCACCTATCTTAGACATTCTATTTGTGTATGTGTATTTCACCACTGGATTGTAAATCTCCCCAAGGCTAGACACTATTGCCTTCTACCCATCCAAGGCTTTCAAAAACCTAAACAAAGGAATCAAAGAGTTAGGAGAAGAGGAAATCAGAGGAAAGAAATGTGACAGCCTACAACTCAAGCCCAGGTGAAACTTCTAAAATATTGTGCTGTTCCTGGTGCCTCCTCCCTCAAAGGTGCTTTGTGGTTATTACACTCCAGGATGGAGAAGACCAATAAAAATGTACCCGCCCATCAATACATCAGATTTCAGTTTTTCAAAGGTTTTTTTTTTTTTTCCAGATTTGTAGTTATTTTCCTCCAAGTGTAATGAAAGTTGAGTGACCTATTCAGAGTCTGCATAGAGCAAGAATGTGAGGGCACAAAGCCCAGTCAAGTGGCTTAGCTCTTGCTGTAGCCAAAGGAACCCCCTTAAGGCAAAAGCTCAACTGGATAAGCACACACCATGGATCAGTGAGCATCCTCACTGATCTGAAGAACCAGCACAAATCAGGATTCTCAGGGGAGCCTGGAGCAGCTGCACACACCCTCTCTAGCAGCATCTCATGGACCACAGAGAGGAATGGATGGCCTCTCAGAATTCCATTTGGAACAAAAGCAAACCAACATGACTGACTTAAGTGGGTGGATGATCAAATGGTGAGAATCATTACCTCTTGAAATGGGACGATGAAAGAAACCTGTTCTTGAAGTAGGAAGGAGATTCCAAATTTTATTTTCTATGCTTCCAAGTTTGTTTGGGTGTTTGGTCTCCAGTTCACGAAAACAGGTCTCCACCAGAATTTTCTGAGATGGCTACATATTTATTTTACTTGTAGGGAAAATTGAAAGCACCACAGATTAATTGAATACAGTCCACATAAACCCATATAGATTTCAGGTTGTTTTTCTGTGGATTTTGAAGTCGAATGATATCTAGGGTAAAAAGTATAGGCTTTCAGTCAGTTCAGTCGCTCATTCATGTCCAACTCTTTTCGACCCCATGAAGAGCAGCACGCCAGGTCTCACATTCCATCACCAACTCCCAGAATCCACCCAAACCCATGTCCATTGAGTCGGTGATGCCATCCAGCTATTGTATCCTCTGTCGTCCCCTTCTCCTCCTGCCCCCAATCCTTCCCAGCATCAGTCTTTTCCAATGAGTCAACTCTTCACATGAGGTGGCCAAAGTATTGGAGTTTCAGCTTCAACATCAGTCCTTCCAATGAACTCCCAGGACTGATCTCCTTTAGGATGGACTGGTTGGATCTCCTTGCAGTCCAAGGGACTCTCAAGAGTCTTCTCCAACACCACAGTTCAAAAGCATCAATTCTTCGGCGCTCAGCTTTCTTCACCATCCAACTTTCACATCCATACATGACTACTGGAAAAACCATAGCCTTGACTGGACAGACCATTGTTTTCAAAGTAATGTCTCTGCTTTTAAATATGCTGTCTAGGTTGGTCATAACTTTCCTCCCAAGGAGTAAGCGTCTTTTACTTTCATGGCTGCAATCACCATCTGCAATGGTTTTGGAGCCCAAGAAAATAAAGTCTGACACTGTTACCACTGTTTCCTCATCTATTTCCCATGAAGTAATAGGACCAGATGCCATGATCTTAGTTTTCTGAATGTTGAGCTTTAAGCCAACTTTTTCACTCTCCTCTTTCACGTTCATCAAGAGATTTTTAGGTCTTCTTCACTTTCTGCCATAAGGGTGGTGTCATCTGCATATCTGAGGTTATTGATATTTCTCCCGGAAATCTTGATTCCAGATTGTGCTTCTTCCAGCCTAGCGTTTCTCATAATGTACTCTGATTAGAAGTTAAATAAGCAGGGTGACACTATACAGCCTTGATGTACTCCTTTTCCTATCTGTAACCAGTTGTTGTTCCATGTCCAGTTCTAACTGTTGCTTCCTGACCTGCATACAGGTTTGTCAAGAGACAGGTCAGATGGTCTGGTATTCCCATCTCTTTAAGAATTTCCCACAGTTTATTGTGATCTACACAGTCAAAGGCTTTGGCATAGTCAATAATGCAGAAATAGATATTTTTCTGGAACTCTCTTGCTTTTTCAATAATCCAGAGGATGTTGGCAATTTGATCTCTGGTTCCTCTGCCTTTTCTAAATCCAGCTTGAACATCTGGAAGTTCATGGTTCATGAACTGTTGAAGCCTGGCTTGGAGAATTTTGAGCATTATTTTTCTAGCGTGTGAGATGAGTGCAATTGTGTGGTAGTTTGAGCATTCTTTGGCATTGCCTTTCTTTGGGATTGGAATGAAAACTGACCTTTTCCAGTCCTGTGGCCATTGCTGAGTTTTCCAAATTTGCTGGCATATTGAGTGCAGCACTTTCACAACATCATCTTTTAGGGTTTGAAATAGCTCAGCTGGAATTCCATCACTACCAATAGCTTTGTTTGTAGTGATGCTTCCTAAGGCCCACTTGACTTCACATTCTAGGATGTCTGGCTCTAGGTGAGTGATCACACCATTGTAATTATCTGGGTCGTCAAGATCTTTTTTGTACAGTTCTGTGTATTCTTGCCACCTCCTCTTATTATCTTCTGCTTCTGTTAGGTCCATACCATTTCTCTCCTTTATCAAGCCCATCTTTGCATGAAATGTTCCCTTGGTATCTCTAATTTTCTTGAAGAGATCTCTAGTCTTTCTCATTCTGTTGTTTCCTCTACTTCTTTGCATTGATCACTAAGGAAAGCTTTCTTATCTCTCCTTTGGACTTGGACAAATCTGGGTTTGAGTCCCAGTTCTATAATTTACTGTTTGTTACCTAGAGCAAGTTATCTGAGCTGCAAATTCATCTTCTGTAAAATAGGAAGAATTATTGCTTAATTCATCTAGCTGTAGAATCAAAAATCAGGTAATTTACATCAAATATTTGGCATTGCCTATTCTATAATTTTTTCATTAACAGGTTGGTCATTTCTTGTGTCTCCTTAATGGATGCATTTTTTTTCTTGCAGTCCCTAATTTATTGCTTTAATATAATTGTATTTGAAACATTTCTGATATATTGGATTTATTTTCAGTCTTCAGGCTGCTCCCTCCCTGTCCCTGGTCAAGTGGAATGGCTCTGTACTGAAAAGTCACAAACTGTATCTCAGGCAGGAGCAGCAAGCCTTAGGGTGAATGTTGGTTTCACTATAGACAATGCTGTGGCAGAGCCAAGTCCAGGTATGCATGTAGGATGGGGAAAATAAACACAGAGATCTGCTATTAGAACCCTCTCTATTAATACAGGGAAGCAGGAAGAAGAAAACTCTGTTTTATCATAGAGGCAGACAGTTCACTAAAATCACACATAGGAGGTAAGAGCTTATATTTACCAAGCATTTATGATGATGCCAGGAGCTGTCCTACATTGACTTTTGGCGGCAGCCCTGTGACACGGGTAATATTGCTATCTCTGTTTTACAGATAAGGAAACATGGGCTCAGAGGGATGCAATACCATGCCCAGAATAAAGCCAATTGTACCACAGGTTGCCTGGCTCTGGGTCCCTGTGAGAAGCCTGTGTTAAGTCACTTTAGTCATGTCCAACTCTTTGCAACCGTATGAACTGTAGTCTACCAGGCTCCTCTGTCCATGGGATTCTCCAGGCAACAATACTGGAGTGTGTTGCCATGCCCTCCTCCAGAGGATCTTCCAGGCCCAGGGATCGAACCCACATCTTTTATGTCTCCTACATTGGCAGGAGGGTTCTTTACCACTAGCACCACCTGGGAAGCCTGAGAAGCCTCTAAGCCAGGCTAATTTGCAACAGCAACAGAAGAACCACATTTTCCACTTAAATACAAAATGAAAACAAACCATTAAGAGTGATCTGGACGTATAAGGGAAGCAGTGGTCCTGCCTGTGCCTGCCTGGGATGGAGATTGTGCTTGCTGCACTGGGAGAAAGGAGGTGTGTCTGAAAGATGAAAGACAGACAGGCAGAATAGACTGAGTTTCATAGGACATTTTTAAAACAAGCAGGCAGCAGTAATTAGTTGGAGTTTATTCTCAGCTGAGAGGCATCTACATGTTCCATCACGAAGGTTGTGCAATAAGATAGCCACAAGCTTTGGATGGTTTGATTCAGTTAAGGAAAGACAAGAGCTCCTTAATAACCTTTTTGAGTAGAGGTTCCGTAATGTGTATAGAAAGGACAGATTAGCATATGTAACGGAGTGCTGTGTTAGTCAAATTGTTGATGTTGAGAATGATGCATTAGTTTTGGTGATGCTGCCCATGCTGGAAAGCATTTGGGGGATTCTTTTAAGACAAATATTTAATTTATTAAATTAAGGGACTTATAATTGTGGCATGCAGGATCATCAGTTGTGACATATTGAATCTAGTTTCCTGACCAGGAATCAAACCTGGGTCCACTGCATTAGGAGTGTGAAGTCTTAGCCACTGGACCACCAGGGAAGCTGCCCAGGGGACTCATTTGGGGTCTCTTCTACACCACAAGGCCATCCCTGATGCAAAAAGCACATTTATTCACCCCACCCCAAGAGAGCACCACACCAAGCACAGGGAGAACAAAGCTAGGACACCAGCCTCGCCTAAAGTCACAGTTAGCAGACAGATAACAGTTCCAACAAGCTCCGCCACTAAGTTCTAAATGTAAGAGGAACAGTAACACTGAGTGCTATGAAAATCCTGGCACAGAAGGAACTCTGTGCCACTTGAGCCAGGCCTTGATGGCTGGCTTTTAACAACCAGAAGATGGGGTTGGGAGGTGAGTGAGGGTGAGGGGCATGACGCAAAGCCAAAGGAACAGGAGAGGAAAAGACAAATATCCTCGGCTCCGTCAAGAGACCAAGGTAAGCGGCAGAACAGTATGTGCCGGCAGGGATAAAGCTGGGCTGTAGAGACAGACCGGGTCAGCTGCTCAGATTTGAATGCCCATTGCAGACGTCAGCACTCCGTCTTCTAAGAAACGGAAACCTCTGAGTGGCTCTCAGCATTAGAATGGTTAAATTGTGCCTCAGGAAGACTCACGTCCTAGTGGCACATAAAATGGACTAAGGCTTCTTGAAGCTGACATCTGAATTTTGGAAGAATTCTGAACCAAGTTTGACAAATAAGAAAGAAAAGTGATAGGGAAGTGTATATTGGTTTCTTCAAAAAAACAAGGTATTGAATAAAATAGGACAGATAGGTTGTAAAACAGATTTTCTTCTGTGGCTTATAAATGGATCAGAAGGCATTTCCAAGAAGATTCAAGAAAAGATTTTGGAGTGAAGGAAACATAATAAAAATAAGTGTACAGTTGTCCCTAAAGCACCCACTTTCAAGGACAACACCAATTCTGGTGAATGATCAGTTTGCTCTTTTTATAACAAATGGAATGATTCAAGTTACTCTTAATCCATCACCAGAACCAACTTCTGTAATCCCAGAGAACCTTCTTCTCCAGCTGTAGTGGCTCCTGATGTGTCAGCATAGCAAGGGTCCATCTTCAGTTATTCACATACTGACTTAGGTCCTGCTGTGAGGGAATTTTGCGGATGTGATGAAAAGTCCCCATCTGTTAATTCTAAGGGAGAGTATCCTTGTGGGCTTGACTTCATCAGCTGCAGGGGAGGGGAGGGCTTTAAAATAAGGGCTGAGGCTTTCCTGAGAGAAAGACACTGAACTCTACCTGTGGGCAAGAGCTTTGTCCCATGCCTGGAGTCCCAGCTTGCCCTAAGGCTTCGACTTATGCAGCCAGACAACCTTTACTGAACAAATCAATCCCATGTAATAAATCCCTTATTGACATGCACACACACAAGTGTGTACAACATGTACAGAGATACATAAATATGTAGTAGGGTGACTTTATATACAAATATACATGCATGTACATATACTGGTTCTGCTTCTCTGGTGGAATTCTAATACACAGTATACTTTGAGAGCTGACAATGTGAGGGGAATGTCCTATAAATGAATTAATTACAGAAACCCCATTGTTGGAAACAACTTGAGTTAAAAGTGAAGCTGTTGTATATGGTACTTCTCTGAGGCATGCCACACACTGTGAAATGGTTCCATTCTTATAACTGCAGAAGCTTTGACTTCTAATTTGATCCCATGAGACTTGAATGCAAGGATATTAATCTGCAGTCTACACTTGAAACTGTGTGTAAAGTTTTTCCTCAGGTGAGCCCATATCTTTCACCATATTCTCAAAGAAATCCATTTCTCCTCATGCTTACTTTGAAGGTTATTATATTATTGATACTCAGGTTCCCCAATGATTAACTGTCCATACTGTATGAATGAGTAGCTGACCCCATGGCTGCCTGCCTTGTTCCAAAATTAGTCCTGACATTTTACAGATTTTTTTTTTTTTTTTTTGGTTGGGGGAGGCCACTTGTAACTAACACTGTCATGGACTCAATAAATATTTGCCAGATGAACGAGTCACTGTCTCAGCATCCTTACTTTACTGTTCCACCTCTGTTAGTTTTTGTGTCTAGATGTATTTAGAAGTGTCATTTTATTTTCCCTGGTTTAAAAAAAAAAAGGCACATTTGAGTACTTTCTCTCTTCAGGTAACTAATGCCAGACTCATTGCCCTGTCTCATAACATGGGGCATTTAATTGCTGCTTCAACTGCTTTTTTGTTGAGGTATGCATATGTGTGCATGCTCAGTCATGTCTGACTCTTTGTAACCCCATGGACGGCAGGTAGCACTAGTTGTAAAAAAACAAAACAAAACAAAAACCCGTCTGCCAATGCAAGAGATATAAGAGATGTGGGTTTGACTCCTGGGTCAGGAAGATCCCCTGGAAATGGAAATGGTAACCCATGGAGAGAGGAGCCTGGTGGGCTACAGTCCATAGGGTCACAAAGAGTTGGACACGACATAAGTAACTTAGCACCACACTGGACTGTAGCCCACCATGTTCCTCTGTCCATGGAATTTTCCAGGCAAGAATACTGGAGTGGGTTGCCACTTCCTATGCCAGAGAATCTTCCTGACCCAGGGATGGAACCCATGTCTCTTGTGTCTCCTGCATTGGCAGGCAGATTCTTTACCATTGAGCCATATTGCCATTCCTCAAACCCATTCTTAATGGTATACATAATAGACCTGCACTGCCTATAGAGGCGGAGTTTATCACTATTTTCTTAGCACACTTACTGAAACTGTTTTCTATAAGCCAAGACTGCACATGAATAAAAGTTAAATAGGAATTTTGTCTTTAAAATGTGTAAAGATGGCTGTCACCTCTCAACATCAGCCTAGTTAATACAAACAAGAAATTGAATTAAATCTTTCAAAGACAGTTATTGCTTCATTTAATTTCTGTGTTTATATCTTTTTAATTCCCCTGAACACAAATGTGTGAAATGCATCTGTATCTACTTATGTTTAAAAGAGAATCTGGGGAAAATTTTTACCATTAAAATAATTTGTCCTGATTGAAATATCTACAAAAAACATTTGGCTAAAAATTCTTAGAAGACATCATTAAACTAGAGGTTTCTTTGTGGTACTGATTCTGCTACAGTTCTGGGCAGGCCTTAATTCTGAGCAGTTTTCTGATTAAAAAAAGGTTGGGGGAGGAAAAAAGAGGAAAGGAAGAGAGGGAAAAAGGAAAAGAAACTGGACTGAATGATCTCTGAAGTCCCTTCCCACTCAAAATTTTCTTGGTTCTGTTAAGACCTTGCCTTTAATCTACAGAGGTCTGCAAAGCAGAACGGTAATAACAGATACGGTTTCTTACGAATCCCTTAAGCATACAACATGCTACATGAAAATCCTTACATGGGTCAGTTCAATTAATGGTGGCATGAGTTTATGATTATTATCTCCCAATTTACAGGTAAGAAAACAAACTTAAGCTGGAAAATTCAGTCACACACACAAGCTTTGTTTGCTTTTTAACAAACATGATCCTCAACTGCCAGAAAGAGAAAGGGCTGAGTAGACAGAAGGATTTATGAACTCAAAAAATGCAAATCACAATGACATTGCCTTAAACAGATCTCTTGGCAAAGTCCGATATTTGGGAGGCCTGTGCTACATGCCACTGCCTGTAGGACAAAGTAAACATGTTTATCCCAACCTGCCAGAATCAACAGCGGTAATATCTTTTATTCCAAAGGTAGGATTTCAGTACCAGTTTAAGGAATCACATGGGCATTTATTCTCTAAATTCAAGTGCAAACCTGAGGTACGTCAAAGAAAGAACAGATAATGCCAATAGAATAAAGATAATTCAAAACTGACATTTAGGCAGGCATCAATGACATCTGAATTTAAAATATTTCCTGCATGTTATCCTATATGTAATATTAGCATCAGAATAGTCAACTAAAATTAAATACACCACAGAAACTATGTACCAAATCACATTTTAAAAATTTTATTTTTCAACTTTTTGGCCACCCGAGTGGCATGTGTGATCTTAGTTCCTTGACCCAGGGGATCAAACCCAAGCCCCCTGCACTGACAACAGAATCTTAACCACTGGACTGCCAAGGAAGCACCCACAAATCACACTTTTACACAGAAAATTATATCCTCAATCATATCCTCGGGAAAATTAAAAATTTAATGAGTTTTACACTGAGAACTGTACCTTTTATTAAGTCTTTGCTAAATTTTGCTTAATTCTTTTTTCTTATATATAGTTTGAACTTTTTCAACCGGTATCAAATACATGTCCTTTTTTTAACTGGTCAAGTATCATCTTGGCAAGCCAGCTTCAGAGCTCAGCTGAAATCAACTCACAGGGATAAACCCCTCAATTGTGAGTTAACAGATGCCGATGAGCAGTTTAAAAAACAAAAATATTTTTGAAGCACTTATACTTCAATTGGCCTCAGAAATGGCATTTGACAGACTTGATCTTTGTACTTAAAACACTAACATCAAATGATTTTAACAGAGAAACCACACAGCAAGCTAGAGTTTGAGATAACCTAACAAGAAATGTATCTTCCATCATGACAGGTAAGACAGGTACCTGTCTTAACTACACAAAGTGGTTTTGCCCCATTTCTCTCTGTGTCTTTCTATGGGAGCACTCACACGCTCTCTGATGCTGAGAAATACACCTCCAACTAATAAAATATTCTTTGATACCACATTAGATAGTTACCACAGGAAGTGGAACATGTTTCCTTAAATTGCTCCATGACACAAAGTAACACATAAAGAGCATTTAGTAAGTGCTGATTAAATCAGATGTCACTGATAAACCATCATCAGTCCAGACACTGAAGAATCATTACAAAAATGGCATCCTAAAAAAGTGAATCTAAAATACCTCCCCCAAAATTCTAGTAATTATTTAAAAGGCCTAATTATAAATAAATCTGTGATAGTTTTACTAATATATATTAAAGTGGCTGTACTGTACTAAAATTTTCTTGACAGTTTGAGAAGTCTGCATTTTAACTGTACCCAAACCAAAGTTTAACTGATACAAAAACTACATGAAAATCCTCAAAGCAGGAAAAATATTTTCTATAGTGATGTTACTGAAACACAGACATGTGTTCCAGCCCATGTGCCTGATGCAGAGGCCGAACACCACCAAAACGTCAGAGTTTGGAGCAAAGGAAGGTTTACTGAAGGGCTGCGCAGGGAGATGGGTGGCCCCCCAAAACTCCAAACTCCCCAAGAACTCTCAGCAAAGCCTTTTCTAGGGAAGGGGAGGGAGGGGCGGGTGAGTTTTTGCCAATGTCTTGGTAGCAGATCCTCTTTTTAAAAAATAATAATTGACTGTGCCAGGTCTTAGTTGTGGCATGTGGAATCTAGTTCCCTGACCAGGGATCAAACTCCAGACCCCTGCATTGGGAGCTCAGAGTGTGAGCCACTGGACCACGGTCATAGTCAGCGAACAGTGCTCCAGTAAACCTCCACCAAACGTTATTCTCGGTTCTGACAAGAAAGGACATGGTCCCCAGGCACAACTGTCACCCTCTGAGATCCAGTCCTGGCTGACAGGAGATTTCAGCTGGCGGCTCCCTCAGGGCCCGGTCTCCAGACCCTGTCCAACCGTCATTCCTGAGGGAGCCAGCCGCCCAGGGCCCAACCAGCCTTCAGACCACCCTATAGCAAGGGAAGGAGAGTAGGTTCCTCAGACGGTGACCCATACAGACGGCTGCTGCCAGGAGGCCGCAGAGGCAGGGATGGGGGAGAGGGTCACTGCTGCCTCAAGGCCTGGGCCCAGCCAGTGAGCAGCCTTGGTGAGGGCTCTGAAACCTGCAGGACATGGCCTGGCCTGTTCCCTGAGCCATCAGCTCACCTGCTGGCTGGAGGCCAGGTGAGCTGGAGAGCTCCAAGGAAGAAGGTCAGGATTCACCTCTTACCTTACTCTCCACCTGATAATCATCACTCTGCCCGTCATTAGCTGAGCCGCACCCCTAACAGTCGCTCGGTTGGGGGAGGGGCCTACTGCAGCATGGACCAATGGCTGAGCAGGACCACTAACGGTTGCTCACTGACAGTTGCTCTCTTGGGGGAGGGGTCATTGTGGCACCATAAATGGTCTTATAGAACCTGCTGCCTGGTAATAGGGTGGGGGCTCCTTACCTCCTTCAGCAATGGCCATATACTAAGGGTTGCACACGGCTGTGTTATATTACAGAAGGTTCTATTTTTTTCTTTTCTTTTTTTTTTTTTTTACAAAGATAAACTTGCCCAGCTATAGTGACAGGTGTTAAAAAAAAATAGCCACAAGAAACAGAGATACCTCTAAATAGACTGAGCCAAAAAACAAGGTATTTCATAGAAATTATTTTATCATCAGAATAGGATAGTTTCCTGTTTAAGATCTATTTATTGTGTTATTTTTACAAGTAGCAAAGTCCCTCCATTTACCTCAGCTTTATACATGAATATAAAAAGCTACTGATGTCCACGCCCCCCACCCCACGACTGGGTTAACAGGAGCTTGTGGACTCTTCCTGGCCTTCAGAAGCAGCTGTGGTTTCCTCTGTGACTTGGCCTGGAGCTCCAGCACGCTGATCAGTCATCCTCTTGCTGATTCCTTTTCTGTCACAGGAAATCAAGATACATTACAACAGCACATTCTAATTTTTTCAGCCAAGATTGCTTTTTCTGTCAGCAAGTATAATTTCCTAGAGGCCTCTGGCAAAAGATGTGGTTGAAAATTATCAATGGAAAAATATGCCTTAAGTAGTTCATTAAAGTAGTTTATCATTTTGGCTCCTGGGCACATTATCCTCAAGACATTTGAACATTTTCTCCTTTTTCTTCTTTATGTGCAAACACTCCTATATAGAAACATATATACTCACATTCGCCCCAGAATACCCATGGCAGAGATCTGATTCGCTCTCAGGCCAGTTGACCCTTAAACAACAAGGGTCTGAACTACACAGGCCATTTTCATGCAGATTTTTTTCAGGAGTAAATACTATGGCACTGAGGACCCACTGCTGGTTAAATCCACAGATCAAAAACCATGAACGTGAAGGGCTCACTATAAATTATATGTGGATTTTTCCCTGGCTGTTTGAGGGTCAATTTATATATACTTTCCTCAAGATTGCAAGTGTTATGAAAATTACTCAAAAGCATATATTGTGCTGTGTGCTGTGCTAGATCACTTCAACTGTATCCAGCTCTTTGCCACCCTATGGAATGTAGCCCGCCAGGCTCCTCTGTCCATAGGATTCTCCAGGCAAGAATACTGGAGTGGGTTGCTATGCCCTTCTGCAGGAGACCTTTTCCAGCCAGGGATCGAACTGGCGTCTCTTGCAGCTCCTGCATTGGCAGGCGGGTTCTTTATCACTAGTGCCACTTGGGAAGCCCCAGGAGCATGTACTCAAAAGCAAACACATATAAATGTATTTTCTATCATTTTTATCAATGAATTATTTTTTCAGTGTACTTGATGTATATCATCATGAAATGACCTCATTTGGTAACTCTGCCCCTTTAATTCCCAATCATCATATTGAAGTGTACATGGTATATGACTAAAATGAAATATGAAAGAATCAATTTGAAAGTGGAGATGGCCAGCATACTAAATACACATAAATGTTACCAGTTTAAGAAAATCGATGAGTTTGTGAGCGTCTTCGCCCGTTGACAGGTCCACAAAGTCCTTGGGCAGCCGGTAGCTCAGGTAGGGACTTGGCTGGACTGTGACCTCACTGTTGGTACAACGGAAGGCCGGAGCATCCTTCATGAAGGGAAAAAAAGGAGCAGAAGTTGGTGAGAACATTTTTAAGTCAATTCTTCAAACTGAAAAAGATCCTGGTGTAGAATTTTCGACTCCTGTTACATACGAGGGAGGAAAGAAAATCAGATTCCTAAGTGAAAGAAAGCACCAAGGTTTTTAAAAAAAATTTCCACATGTTCACAAGAAAATACACATCTAATCTAAGGTTAACTGAAGACAAGAGACCTTGGGGGGCAGGGCTAGGTGGTCCCCGAGTGGTGGCTGCACAGATGCTGTAGCTGTGAAAGGCTGGGGATGGGGGTGAGGTCTCTCTAGGCTTGAGGCTGCTTCAGGCAGGTCCACACAGGCCAGCATGCTTTATAAACTGTCACTTTACAGAGGTGCACTGCTCGAAATTATTGCCTTAAGAGAATAAAGCTAACAGTGAGGGCAAAGGAGAGCCCCAAACCTCTAACACTGTTGCACTTTTCTCATGTCATTTCATGTACTCACTCATAGATTTCTCTCAGCACCAATGTAAAACAGCAAATGCAAGGGTCATATTTAACAAGTCTTCACATTCTTTATTGCACGTGCTTAAGAGTCTTGCATGGAATGTTCACATACCGCCTGGTGCCGAAAAGGAGTCAGAGGCCATGGGTTTGGGCTTCATGGGTGGCAGATACTGAGGTGAGGGATGGATGGTGTCCAGTGGGTGAAGACATGCCAGGAGCCTGGCTGGAACAGGACAGTGAAGCCCTAGAAAGCAGGCCATACCTTATGACAGACAGCCCAGCCATGGTTCGGACAATAAAGAATCTGCCTGCATGCAGGAGACTCAGGCTTGATCCATAGGTTGGGAAGATCCCCTGGAGAAGAGAATGGCAACCCACTCCAGTATTCTTGCCTAGAAAATTCCATGGACAGAGTCTGGTGGGCCACAGTCGATGGAGTCACAAAGACTTAAACACAACTAAGCGATTAACACACACACACGAAACACCTACCATCTGCTGGACTTTGTTCTGGGGAAGGGAGAAAAATTAGAAAACAAGATGGGTAGGCAGCCACCGAGAAAGCAAATAAATAAACAAGATCATTCCATAGAGTAAAAAGTTATAAAAACAGGACAGCAAGGAACTATGATAAGAGGAGAACCATGTAGATTCCTCTTGGGGGTGGGTTGGCTGGGTGGGATCTTGCTTAAGGAGGGGACATTTGGACTGAGAACTGAAAAGTATGATGAAAGCAGCCTCGTGACTTCTGGGAGCCAACTCAGCTTTGGACGCACTGGAAACAACCAGGGTAAAGAGCCGAAGGCCAGGCAGGGCTCTGCAGCTTTGAGGAATGGAAAGCAGGCAGGTCTCTGCATTGGAGGGCAGACAGGAAGGGGGGCTGAGAAAGGCAGGAGCCAGTTCCTGTTGCTCTTTTGTCATCCCTAACCTCCAGTATAAGATTGTTTACATTAAGAAGAAAGGAAGGAGGGAAGGGAGGGAAAAAGGAAAGGAAAGAAAAAAGGAAAGGAAGGAAGTCTGGATGAATGAGTTCAGATCACACAGTGAATCTTATACTACTGTTTCTATCCAATAACTCTGTTCCTCATATTTAAAAATAACCTTATGCCAAATAATTTGCATTCTTCTTCCCTGATACTCAGATTTTAACAGCCCACAATTCTAAGATGCCAGCAGGGATAAGATCCCTTCACTCATTAATTCAACAAACCTTAGTTGCACCCGGCACTATAACCTGACAGAAGGATAGGGACGGGTGGGACCCCACTTCCGAAATAATGGGAGTCTGTGCATTTGAATATACACAAAAAATACCTAGGAAACCTTAACAGTGCTAAGGGCGGCCATCTCTAGGTGGCAGGATTTCAAGTGTTACTTCTAATTCTCTCTCTGTGCTTTTAAATGATCATACAAAAAAAACTATTTTGTAGAAGACAGAAAACACCCACGAGAGTATGAAATGAAGAACCCAGCAGACAAGGACTATAGATGCGGTACACTCGCATTTATTTTAAAAAGGCTCATGTTTTATGTGTGCAAGCAGGTTACGCATCAAAATATAACAAAGATTCTCAAGGAGGTAGGATCATGGGTGATCTATAGGCTGAAAAGAACAGTACACAGTGGTCTAAAGAAGGAATGGCCATGAACATGAGGAGAAAGGAGAGAGCAGGTAGGTGGAGACAGACCTGAGGGAGGCCTTGCTACTAACCCTGAAGGCGTCAAAACACGGTGAACTACTTTCAGAGAAAGAAAGAGAGTGGAGAAAGGAAAGAAGGCAAATAGCAGCCCCAGGAATCTGGGGAGACGCAGGGCAGAGACGGGACTTGGAGAAAGAATGCAGTGAGTGTGTAGGTTTGATGACAGTTAAAGGGAGCAAATTCTCACCGATGATTGTCTCTTCCCATGAGGGGAGCTGTGAAGGTACCTGCTGAGGAGGACTGGAGTGAGAGACAGAAGCCCCCAGGAGCGTGGAGGGTGTAGAACGGCCCCCAGGAGCATGGAGGGTGTAGCCAGGGAAGGGGATGCTGGTAGGACAACAGAGCCTGCAGTCAAGGCCCTGGGGAAACCAGGGGTCCTGACTGGATAAGCCCCTGTCCGCATGGCTGGGCAGCATTCCTCTGTCCATGTGCAGCAGCCCAGGGCTGAAGCAGAATAAACAGGTGTGTGACCTGACCCACAGTCAGGACTCTCTTCAGGTGGGCAGGACACAGGGGCCAAGAAAAAGAAAAGAACCTATTGGGCTATCACTTCCTTAGATGAAGTGTCAGTCAGTCAGTTCAGTCACTCAGTCGTGTCCGACTCTTTGTGACCCAATGGACTGCAGCACACCAGGTCTCTCTGTCCATCACCAATACCCAGAGTCTGCTCAAACTCATGTCCATCGAGTCACTGACACCATCTAGCCATCTCATCCTCTGTCATCTCCTTCTTCTCCTGCCTTCAATCGTTCCCAACATGAGGGTCCTTTCCAAGGAGTCAGTTCTTCACATCAGGTGGCCAAAGTATTGGAGTTTCAACATCAGTCCTTCCAATGAATATTCAGGACTGATTTCCTTTAAGATGGACTGGTTGGATCTCCTTGTAGTCCAAGGGACTCTCAAGAGAGTCTTCTCCAACACCACAGTTCAAAAGCATCAATTCTTCAGTGCTCAGCTTTCTTTATAGTCCAACTCTCAGATCCATACATGACTACTAGAAAAACCACAGCTTTGACTAGATAGACCTTTGTCAGCAAAGTAATATTTCCTGCTTTTTAATATGCTTCCTAGGTTGGTCATAGCTTTTCTTCCAAGGAGCAAGTGTCTTTTAATTGCATGGCTGCAGTCACCATCTGCAGTGATTTTGGAGCCCAAGAAACTAAAGTCTGTCACTGTTTCCATTGTTTCCCCATCTGTTTGCCATGAACTGATGGGACTGGATGCCATGATCTTGGTTTTTTGAATGTTGAGTTTTAAGCCAGCTTTTTCACTCTCCTCTTTCATTTTCATCAAGAGGCTCTTTAATTCTTCTTTGCTTTCTGCCATAAGAGTGGTGTCATCTGCATATCTAAGATTACTGATATTTCTCCTGGAAATCTTGATTCCAGCTTGCAATTCATCCACCCCAGCATTTCTCATGATGTACTCTGCATATAAGTTAAATAAGCAAGGTGACAACATGCAGCCTTGACATACTCCTTTCCTGATTTGGAACCAGCCTACTGTTCCATGTCCGGTTCTAACTATTGCTTCCTGACCTGCATACGGATTTCTCAAGTGGCAGGTCAGGTGGTCTGGTATTCCCATCTCGTGAAGACTTTTCCACAGTTTGTTGTGATCTACACAGTCAAAGTTTTTGGCGTAATCAAAAAAGCAGAAGTAGATGTTTTACTGGAATTCTCTTGCTTTTTCAATGATCCAGCAGATGTTGGCAATTTGATCTCTAGTTCCTCTGCCTTTTCTAAATCCAGCTTGAACATCTGGAAGTTCACAGTTCATGTAACTGTTGAAGCCTGGCTTGGAGAATTTTGAGCATTACTTTGCTAGTGTGTAAGATGAGTGCAACTGTGTAGTAGTTTGAGCATTCTTCGGTATTGCCTTTCTTTGGGACTGGAATGAAAACTGACCTTTTTCAGTCCTGTGGCCATTGCTGAGTTTTCCAAATTTGCTGGCATACTGGCTGCAGCACTTTCACAGCGTTATCTTCTAGGATTTGAAATAGCTCAACTGGAACTACATCACCTCCTCTAACTTTGTTCATTGTGATGCTTTCTAAGGCCCACTATGACTTTGCATTCTAGGATGTCTGGCTCTGGGTGAGTAATCACATCATCATGGTTATCTGGGTCATGAAGAACTTTTCTGTATAGTTCTACTGTGTATTCTTGCCACCTCTTCTTAATATCTTCTGCTTCTGTCAGGTCCATACCATCTCTGTTCTTTACTGAGCCCATCTTTGCATGAAATGTTCCCTCTAATTTTCTTGAAGAGATCTCTAGTCTTTTCCATTCTATTGTTTTCCTCTATATCTTTGCATTGATCACTGAGGAAGGCTTTCTTATCTCTCCTTGTTATTCTAACTCTGCATTCAAATGGGTATATCTTTCCTTTTCTCCTTTGCCTTTAGCTTCTCTTCTTTTCTCAGCTATTTGTAAGGCCTCCTCAGACAACCATTTTGCCTTTTTGCATTTCTTTCTTGGTGATTGTTTTGATCACTGCTTTCTGTACAATGTCACGAACCTCCGTCTATAGTGAATGATGAAGTGAACAATCACAAAGCATATACACCCTTCTTGATCGCCACTGCGGGCAAGGATCTACAAGTTAATCTGTGTCAGGTGCCTGGAGACCCAGCAGGGACCAAAAGGTTTCCTGGGGACCTTTCTGATCTTCTTACCTGCTCCAGAGCTTCTCCCTCACTGAAGTCACCTTTTAGATTTGTTCCAGATAACAGTTCATCCCAAGTAAACAGCAGTGAGTCTGTGACTTCACCAAATGGATTAAAATCAATCAGCCACACCTTCCCCTGCAGAATACAGAGAAAGCCCAGTAAGGATAAAATCAAGTCTGTAACCTGGCTTATCAGAAAGATCATCTTGTTTTACCCAAAATCATCTCATTTCATCTCAAAAATCGTATCACTGATTTCAAAAGATAGCTCCTCCAGGCCCCATCTGTGAAGGGCTGCCTGTCTAAGTGGAGTGGGCACAGAGCCCCAGGAAGTCCACCTGAAAATGCAGAGAGGAGACAGGGAAAAGAAAGCCTGACAAACATGCGTGCCGACTTCTGCTTTCAATCAATTTTACATAAAAAAACCGAAGCTAGCAGTGGAAGAAAATGCTTTGTTTTGCTCTGAAGATTCTGAAATTATTCAGGTGTATATCATGGTTCATGGATTACAAAGAATAATGCTAGTTAAATGCCAATGGCCTATTTTTACTTTTTATATGAAATATGCAAATTCCGGGGGGCAATGGTAGCGGTGGTGCCTCTAACGACCTTATGTAAGATCCTTGAACATCCTCAATGTTGCCATCATGTTTAATACTGCCAGTATATTTTCTCAAAGTCTGTTTGGTTAAAATTGTATGGAATAATGTAGTAAGTAATAAAACCCAAGCAGGCAGAAGGGAAATCTCACAAAGTGGTCCCACCAAAGCAGCATCACTGGAATGCTCTCATGGGTTCTTAAATGATCTTTCAGGAGGAGGCCAGGAGTTCTCAGCACCAGCCCCCACCTCTGAGAGGTGGCTGCAAAGGCTTGAATTTTTTAAAGCTTACTAAAGATGTAAGAAAGGGCATCCCCAATGGCTCAGCAGGTAAAGAATCTGCCTGCAATGCAGGGAATACTGCACTGCAGTGGAGACTCAGGTTCAATCCCTGGATGGGGAAGATCCCGGGAGGAAGGCATGGCAACACACTCCAGAATTCTTGCCTGGAGAATACCATGGACAGAGGAGCCTGGCAGGCTATAGTCCAAAGGGTCACAGAAGAATTGAACACGACTGAACAAAGATATAAGAAAATGCTCAGCAGTCTTCCATTTCAATGTACTGGACTGGCCAAAAAGTTTGTTTGGGTTTTCCATACCCTCTTACAGACAATGAATGAGCTTTCTGACCAAGCCAATAACAACTATTTTCTCTGCATGATAGAGCTTGATGGCTCATGAAAGGGAGATGCAAAATAAAAAAAATCAACCTTTCTAAGAAACTGCCATCTTCTCCTCTTCTGAGAGCAGTCATGGCCAGTGATGGCCAGCCTTAGGGAAGAACACCTCTGGCCCAGCCAGACGTGTGGCAAAGTGCAGACATAAAGCTGCTGGGGAACCTGTGAAATCCTGCCAGGAAAGTAACACTAACACATTTGATCATGGGGATGTATGTGACATTTACTAGATAAATGTTTCCTTACAACTTTTATTTTTGCTCCTCTTGACTTTTCTCACTGAGACACTCAACATAACTGCACCCTTTTGTTGGTAGTTTTTTTCTGTAAATATGTAGCAATCATGTCTTGGGCGGACGTGCATGTGTAAAATGACAAATGTCTAAGGAGCTAGACTGCTGAGCCAGCATTACTAATATCTAGCATTGTTTCTCATCTGTTTTCAAGGAAAAGCTTAAGAAGACAAAGCATTTTATTAGGACTGGCTGCAAACTAGAAAGCTCGAAGTGGCAAAGAACCACTAAGGGAAGTCTCTACCACGCCCCATTTGGCCATGTTTCCTGGTTCACACAGTCCCCGGCAGCAATCCTGCCTGCAATTCCTTCTTGCCACTTGAGTTATATTCTCACTTCAATTTGGTGCCTGCTCCTCCTCGCTTCTCTGACTGTGTGAAATCATGTCAGCCGTCAACCCATTCCTTGGTATGATGGCAGGTTTGCTTTTTTTGGTGACTACCCAGATGTCTCTAAAAAGCTGTATGTTATTTTAACAAAATGAGTATTTTCTAAACTTTGAACCCTTTCAACTTGAATTTTTATAACCAGTAAAATCATCTCATTATCAAAAGAAAAAACGAAAAAATCTATCACATCTGTCAGCATCAGAATATTTAGCTCTATAAACTGAAGTATGCCACACTGTAAAAAAAAAAGAAAATCACCGCTGTTAGGACTGACAGCTGGCAGAAGTGTTCTGCAGTTTGGAAGTCATCTAGTTGAGAGAAAAACAGACCAGCTGGAATCAGGCATAAAACCATCAAGATGAGGTTTTCACACCCATAACATGTTTTTTATGTCACACTTCAGGAACAAGACATCCTGAGGAACTCTGTTTTTCGGCAACCTATCAGGTAGGAGTGGCCACACTGACCTTCCTAATGTCTACCACCTGACTTACCCCCACTCCCCCACCATCCACCGAAGTAAATCTCTAGGCATCAAACACCATGCTACACACGGGGGCATAAAGGTCAGTAACAGAGTCTGCTCCCTGAAAGAGTTCTGTCCAGACCAGGACACGTATACACACGTGTACACTGGCACACGCTCACCACAGCACAGTGCATAAAAGACCAGGAACAAACTAAGCATTCATCCACAGGGAAGTGATTCATCAAACCACACAGCACATCTACATAATCAAATACTGTGTCCTTTAAGAAACCAGAAAGTTCTCCAAGATACACTGCTTTTAAAAAGTATAAAGAGCAAATGCAAGTGCATTACCGTATGCTAACCCTTGTGTTAGTAAACAAAGCCAGAGGAGGTGATGGAATTCCAGGTGAGCTATTTCAAATCCTGAAAGATGATGCTGTGAAAGTACTGCACTCAATATGCCAGCAAATTTGGAAAACTAAGCAAAAGCCACAGGACTGGAAAAGGTCAGTTTTCATTCCAATCCCAAAGAAAGGCAACGCCGAAGAATGTTCAAACTACCGCACAATTGTACTCATCTCACACGCTTGCAAAGTAATGCTCAAAATATTCCAAGGCAGGCTTCCACAGTACGTGAACTGTGAACTTCCAGATGTTCAAGGTGGATTTAAAAAAGGCAGAGGAACCAGAAATCAAATTGCCAACATCTGCTGGATCATCAAAAAAGCAAGAGAATTCAAAAAAAAAACAGCTACTTCTGCTTTATTGACTATGCCAAAGCCTTTGATCATTTGAACAAACTGTGAAAAATTCTTCAAGAGATGGGAATACCTGCCTCCTGAGAAATCTGTATGCAGGTCAGAAGGCAACAGTTAGAACTGGACATGGAACAACAGACAGATCAGGAAAGGAGTGCATCAAGGCTGTATATTGTCACCCTGCTTGTTTAACTTATATGCAGAGTACATCATGAGAAATGCTGGGCTGGATGAAGTACAAGCTGGAATCGAGATTTCCGGGAGAAATATCAATAATCTTAGATATGCAGATGACACCACTCTTATGGCAGAAAGCAAAGAAGAATTAAAGAGCCTCTTGATGAAAATGAAAGAGGAGCGTGAAAAAGCTGGCTTAAAACTCAACATTCAAAAAACGAAGATGGCTATATTGAACTCAACTTGGAAGAGGCGAGTCCGGTCTCAAAATGGAGGTAAAACCGCCGCCCGGTCGCCCCCAGCCCGACTCCGGCCGTCGCCGCCGCCGCCGGGGGGAGGAGGGTCATGATCCCAAGGAACCAGAGCAGTTGAGAAAGCTGTTTATTGGTGGTCTGAGCTTTGAAACTACAGATGATAGCTTAAGAGAACATTTTGAGAAATGGGGCACACTTACAGATTGTGTGGTGATGAGAGACCCCCAAACAAAACGTTCCAGGGGCTTTGGTTTTGTGACTTACTCTTGTGTTGAAGAAGTGGATGCAGCAATGTGTGCTCGACCACACAAGGTTGATGGGCGTGTAGTGGAACCAAAGAGAGCTGTTTCTAGAGAGGATTCGGTAAAGCCTGGTGCCCATCTAACGGTGAAGAAAATTTTTGTTGGTGGTATTAAAGAAGATACAGAAGAATATAATTTGAGAGACTACTTTGAAAAGTACGGCAAGATTGAAACCATAGAAGTTATGGAAGACAGGCAGAGTGGGAAAAAAAGAGGATTTGCTTTTGTAACTTTTGATGATCATGATACAGTTGATAAAATTGTTGTTCAGAAATACCACACTATTAATGGGCATAATTGTGAAGTGAAAAAGGCCCTTTCTAAACAAGAGATGCAATCTGCTGGATCACAAAGAGGTCGTGGAGGAGGATCTGGCAACTTTATGGGTCGTGGAGGAAACTTTGGAGGTGGTGGAGGTAACTTTGGCCGTGGTGGAAACTTTGGTGGAAGAGGAGGCTATGGTGGTGGAGGTGGTGGCAGCAGAGGGAGTTACGGAGGAGGTGATGGTGGATATAATGGATCTGGAGGTGATGGTGGCAACTATGGCGGTGGTCCTGGTTATAGTAGTAGAGGAGGTTACGGTGGTGGTGGAGGACCAGGATATGGAAACCAAGGTGGTGGATATGGTGGTGGTGGAGGATATGATGGTTACAATGGAGGAGGAAATTTTGGAGGTAACTATGGTGGTGGTGGAAACTATAATGATTTTGGAAATTATAGTGGACAGCAGCAATCAAATTATGGACCCATGAAAGGGGGTAGTTTTGGTGGAAGAAGCTCGGGCAGTCCCTATGGTGGTGGTTATGGATCTGGTGGTGGAAGTGGTGGATATGGTAGCAGAAGGTTCTAAAAACTCAGAAGAAAAGGGCTACAGTTCTTAGCAGGAGAGAGAGCGAGGAGTTGTCAGGAAAGCTGCAGGTTACTTTGAGACAGTCGTCCCAAATGCGTTAGAGGAACTGTAAAAATCTGCCACAGAAGGAACGATGATCCATAGTCAGAAAAGTTACTGCAGCTTAAACAGGAAACCCTCCTTGTTCAGGACTGTCATAGCCACAGTTTGCAAAAAGTGCAGCTATTGATTAATGCAATGTAGTGTCAATTAGATGTACATTCCTGAGGTCTTTTATCTGTTGTAGCTTTGTCTTTTTCTTTTCATTACATCAGGTATATTGCCCTGTAAATTGTGGTAGTGGTACCAGGAATAAAAAATTAAGGAATTTTTAACTTTTCAATATTTGTGTAGTTCAGTTTTTCTACATTTTAGTACAGAAACTTTAACAAAATGCAGTTTTGAAGGTGTTTCCTTGTGAGTTAACAAGTAAAGAAGATCATTGTTAATTACTATTTTGTATGAATTTTGCTAAAGTTAACTGTAAAGAAACACCTGCTGACTTGCAGTTTAAGGGGAATCTATTCTCCCCATTTCCAAACCATGACGTGAATGGCTCTGACATGTGGAGAGAATAGATATTTGTATGTTTGCAATGTGTGTTTTAGATAATAGAATTGGGTATTTAAATTAGCATATTTGTGAATTTAATAGCATTAAGATTTACCTTCAAATGAAAAATCTCAAAATTAAAAAAACAAAAAACAAAAAACGAAGATCATGGCATCCAGTCCCATCAGTTCATGGCAAACAGATGGGGAAACAATGGAAACAGTGACAGACTTTAGTTTCTTGGGCTCCAAAATCACTGCAGATGGTGACTGCAGCCATGCAATTAAAAGACACTTGCTCCTTGGAAGAAAAGCTATGACCAACCTAGGAAGCATATTAAAAAGCAGAAATATTACTTTGCTGACAAAGGTCTATCTAGTCAAAGCTGTGGTTTTTCTAGTAGTCATGTATGGATCTGAGAGTTGGACTATAAAGAAAGCTGAGCATTGAAGAATTGATGCTTTTGAACTGTGGTGTTGGAGAAGACTCTTGAGAGTCCCTTGGACTGAAAGAATATCCAACCAGTCCATCCTAAAGGAAATCAGTCCTGAATATTCACTGGAGGGATTGATGCTGAAACTGAAGCTCCAATACTTTGGCCACCTGATGCGAAGAACTGACTCACTGGAAAAGACTCTGATGTTGGGAAAGACTGAAGGCAGGAGGAGAAGGGGCCGATAGAGGATGAGATAGTTGGGTGGTATCACTGACTCAATGGACGTGAGTTTGAGCAGGCCCTGGGTGTTGGTGATGGACAGAGAAACCTGGTGTGCTACAGTCCATGGGGTCATGAAGAGTCAGACACAGCTGAGTGACTGAACTCAACTGAACTCTTGTGTAAAGAGAGATGGGGAAAAATAAGTATGTTGCTTATTTTTGCATCAAGAAATACTGGAAGGATACATAAGAGATTAACAACCTAGACTGCAGAGGTGCAAGGGTTAGAATCAGACCTTCCATGTATATTTTCATAGCAATAGCATTAAGAAGCTTAATCTAATGAACGTCTACAGAATACTTTGCATGTTAGATATTATACTTTCTTTCTCAATCATACATAAAACAGAAGCAAAAAACTGACTAGGCTGCAGATTCATTCTGAACAATATCAAAGACTCCAGATCCTATTTATCTCAAAAAGCAATGAAATTAATAACAAGAAAATAACCATAACTGAAAGGGATACGTAAGGGACCCGAATCATTTTTCAAATATCTAAAGTAATAACTCTAAATTCTAGTTATGCATTATCATCATTTGTGGAGCTTTTTAAAATACACACTCCAAGGCCTCATCCCAGACCTCCTGCATGGGGGCAGGGGCCACGGCTCTGACAAGCGGAGTGGTTAGACGCCCTCGCACTAAGTCCACATGCCCAGCAACTGCTCTGACACAGACATGCAGGGTTGCAAGCCCAGACACACTCCACTTGTATTTCTGATCAGAGATCACCATAAAAAAAGTTGGTTTTCTCCCAAGAATAGCCATAAATCCTGCATTCCAGACAGTGTCTGAGATAGTGACTCAAGTGCTATTGATTGAAAGCAAATGAGTTTCACATCTCGGCTGGCATCTCTTCTCAGAAACCGTTAGAATGTTTACACTGGCCTAGTTCCCACTTTAAAGGCACGCAACTGCTTTTGGTGCTGTCAGATCACAGCCATAATTACATCCATGTCCCACTGCACTTAAGACATCCATGTAACTGTCTCACCAAGTCACACGTCTGCACTGATCTGCTGGCCCTATTGAACCACAGCAGACCTGGACATGTGCTGGGGAAGTACTGAGACACCCTGGCAGATCCCGAATGTTCAAAGGCCATTAAGGAGAACTGCATTAGAACATAACGGATTCAGACTGAACATCTGTAAAATGGGAACAAACAGTACATACCCCACAGGGTTGCATGGACTAAGGGAGACAATGAATTAAATAAGAGTTGAGCTCTTCTGAGCTGCACATTCAGGACAATGGGCTCAGTTTCCTCCCTCACTGATTTGATCCAGGCCAATCCTGGAATGCTTTCGTCTTGAAGATAAGCTCCTTGATGGTCTCAAGATTACCCAGAAAAAAGCTGCTTGCTAGCACAGCATGTAACACCCGACAGGCTCTCAATAAACCATAGTCTGTGAGTGACTGGACATGGCTGGCATCTGGCTGTTAGAAGCTGAGACTGGCCTTGAGCCCTGGGCGCCCACCAGCTCAGGTTCCTGTCTGCTCCACCCTGCCAGCTCCACATCCTTTCTCTAAGGTTTGCTTCCTACTCTGCCAGGTAGCATCCCTCCTCTGTACCACATATCAATTTATAGTTCCTCTTTCTTTTTCTTTTCTAATAGCTCCTCTTTCTAATCTTAACAGATGCCATCACCCTTAAAGACAGACAGGTGAAAACAGAGTAAGTGATACCTTTGGCTTGAAAGAGGTGAGTGAATGGTTAACAGTTACCTTGGGACATAAACATATGGGCCCCATCCTTTTGTCCAAGAAATGATTGAAAGGTATCATAAGCATCACTATGATGAGGTGATACGAGTGTGGAGAGGGAAGGAGAAAAATTCGAGCAACGCTGAGGAAATACATGGGTCACATATTTAGAAAACACACCTGCTGGCCTCTTAAGAGCTAAGTTGTTAAAGCACTGTCACAGGACACCTAGTGACACACATTTCTCTGAAAAGACTGCATGTCTTGACAATAAAATCTCTGTTGCAAGATTTATTAGGTCAGGTTTTTCTTATTCATTACAGATACAAACTACTCAATTCCTCGTCTTCATGAAAGAAAGTGAAAGTGTTAGTTGCTCAGTTGTGTCTGACTCCTTGCGACCCTATGGACTACAGCCCGCCAGGCTCCTCTGTCCATGGGATTCTCCAGGCAAGAATACTAGAGTGGGTTGCCATCGCCTTCTCCAGGGGATCTCCCCAACCCAGGGACTCAACCTACGTCTCCTGCATTGCAGGCAGATTCTTCACTGTCTGAGCCACCAGACTCAAATCAAGCTAAGGGCCTTTCAGGTAACTGAAAATAATTATCTAAATATCCAATGACAAGTTCCTGGCCACACTGAAGAGTGAAAACTCAATTGTTTTAAGCAGGCCCAGACTCCCGACAAAAGAAAGGAGGGGGACAGAGAGCGGCCTTAGCCATCTGTTAAATTAATAACTCCTGAACTTGTGACATGTAATGATGAGAGATATCACGTCTCCTAGTGTTAAGGATATTTTAAGGGGAGAGTCTTGACCACTGTGAATTTCAGTCACCTTAGCTGCCTTGGGCAAACATTTTTTGAGCAGTGAGCCCTTCACATAGAGAATGCTTATATATTTAGAGTACATCAAATATCAAGTTTACTTACCCTACTGTCTCTGTATATATCGAATACAACTGCAAAGGAGAAAAAACTCAGAGTTAGTAATGAACTACTATTTGCACGATCAAAGTCTCCTTTTGACAATTAAAATGGATTTTATTACAAGTTACTCAAACAGCGAAATATATTTGGCCTTGAGGACTTCATGCTTCTACATCTCAAAACTTCAAACATAAAAAGGTATCCTGTACTATTTTACTTAATTAATTTTGCTTCCCTTTTCTGTGTCCTCAGCCATAATTCTTTATATTTAAAAATTCAAAAATATAAATGAATAAAAATTCAAACCAAACACCAACATCACCTCAACCAATTCATCATTAGAGACAGGTGATCTATCACTGTGTAAGAAGACCACTTACTATCTGATGGAGAATAAAATGGGTAAAACCTGCACTAGGAAAGCACAAAACCTAAGCATACTCAGGGCACTTCATCCTTTTTAAAATCAAATCTGCCATAGGGACCAAGCTTGGCAAGCAGAAAAACATCAACTGTGGCAGATATAATCTGACATCGCATGAACACTCTGTCTCATACCCAATATACTTTCAGTTCCTTAAAACACAAGCAATCACTTTGCAACTGGCACTATCTGATCATTCAAATAAACAAAAAATCTAGAAAGGTAGATCAGTCAACTAGCTAATTTAGTCCTAATAACAGAAACGCTTGGTTCTCTGTAGACAGACCCTTTGAAATGTGTAGAAAATATCTCAAATGACAGGACAGAGAAATTGTCTCAGTCTTAAGAAGGGACTCTGGCTAAATAAGGTAAAATTAACATGCAAATCCATCAGTACTACCATAATATAGTAAGATGCTTAAAAATACAGTGCTTCGAATACAGTTTTAAAATATATACCACCATGAAATGAGGTCCAATAACATTATGCATTTCATTTCACTAGGTCAATAAAAAGATACTCACAGTCTTCATCTAAGAATTTATACTGTATGTGTTTCTTGAAAAAATCTTGTATGCATCTGCAAATCTCTTCTTTTTGTTTAGAAATATGATCATAATATTGTGTGTAGTCCCTCTGAGAAATACCTGATGAGAAAATATTTCATATTCTGTTATTACACAATATTCTTTTCAAAAACACCAAAATGTGATTCCGAACCTCTTTTTGAGGGAACCGTTAAAGTAGAGCAGAAGACCAATCAGATGAATATGGAATCACACATTAGTCAGCCTTTTATATAAAGTTTATCAGTTGTAAATGTTCATAAGGCCAGGTGAGCCTTCTAAAATGCCATAGTGTCATGCTTACTTCAGAAATGGCAGCTATTTTTATTTAGTACAATGGGAATTCAAAGTTATAAAAATGTTTGCTATGTAAAAAATGAAAGAAGCAATTTTAAACCTACCCACATAGTCAACTGCTGCTTCTTTGATTTTTCCAATGGCCTCTCTAAAAACTGGCCTTCTTTTCACTTTCTTTGGGAAAATGTTAAATACCCCTCACCACACATCTTCCATTTTCATACTGCATTTCACAGAAGCATCTAGAACAAGCATTTTCCTTGTTCATACATGCTCCTTCCTTCACAAGCTCCATGTTTCAAACCATGGAAAAGTAAACATTGATTTCTTCAGAATGACTTGCTGACATCATTCAAAAAACACTAAAGGGAGTATTCTAAGAACTCCTTCAATCTGCCCTAGGCCTAGGAGAAAGTTCTCTACTCTGAAAGAAATGCCTCCAACTAAGTACCTCTTCCTTAGCTGTACTTAGGATTGCAGTGTTTCCTTCAGGGATACAAAATGATACATTAAATCCAAACACACTCAGGGTACAGCAGGCAAGCTAAATGTTGACATCTCATTCAATAAATAAATAGTGTGGATCTGATTCTGTTCAAATCACACTTTTCTTGGTTGAAGGTCAATTTTACCTCGTGGAAAATGTGCTTAGACAAAATAAGGGCAAATTAGCTTCAATATTTAACTGAACAGATCACAGCAGACAAAATGATAGCCTGAGAGGAAAGAAAATGGGTGGCTTTTACAGTAATGCCCTTCTTTGTTCGCATGTTTTCTCTTGCTAGGATAATAAACACTGCTTCAATAATAGAAGTAAAGGTTCAAAAACTGGGCTTTTTAGGATGATCAAAATCAGCCATGTACTGTGAGCAGCACTTACGAAAGCCCCAGAGAGAAAGCAGGTACACGTATCCTAAGTGGGATCAGTACAGGCCACTGCTTTCTTTGCTAGAATCCAGACAGACATGATTCATCGAAACTGTTTTCTGTGGAAACAGAATCTGGCCCTAGGACCCTTGTCAACACAGCATTCCAGAGAGTCAGTGCCCATTGGCTAGAGGTAGATAAAAACTGATTGTTACCCTTGTCTTAATTAGCAATTTGTTTCCATCAAAAGCTTGTCTTCTTTTAACAATTAAAGGTTTAAAGAAAGAAAGAAAGGAAATCTCACCAATAAGCTTATTTTCCTTGACAAAACATCGGAACTCCGCCCCAGGAATTAATTCACACCATTTTCGAAGAACAAGCTGCAAACAAAGGAAAAAATGTAACACAACAATGTAAAAAGAGAGTATTTACTAGTCTGATAAACAATTTTATGTGGAGACTCTGTCTTAACAATTGCCTTTATCAAGTGTTTTTTTTTTAATTTAAGAAGGCATCATAAAACATTCTTGACATGAGATGTAGAGAACAGAGCTATGATCTATTAGTCTAACAGAACTGTTAAACTCTTCATGACAAAATGTATCTTTATCATTTATTTATCATTTTGGGAGTTCTGACATAACATACAACTCAAAAAATGATGAAGTCAAATCTTATTATTGCTGGGCCATAAGTTACCCTATAATTCATATCAATTTTAACAAGATTTTAAAGAAAAGATTCTTACCTCATATTCCATACATGGATCTGGAGAATCATCAGTACAATGAATAAATCTTTGAGGGGAAAGAAAGACAATTAAATCCTTATTTTATGGTGTCACTTTATGCAAACATATTATTTAAAGGGAGAGTAAGGTTTTACAGGAGATTAATTCAAATTCAATGAACATTTATAAAGCACCATTCAATGTCAGGTGTTAGCCTAAGCACCCTGAATTGTTATTTTCATTTGCCCTCAAAACCACCACATTATCTTATTTCTCTGTTTAAAAAAAAAAAGAGAGAGAAAAAGCTAAAACCCAGAAAAGAGCAAACTGATTGACCAAGCCAGGACTGTAAAGCAAACCACCTAACTCCTGATTCCAAATGAGGGTGTGATGGCGCTGTGTTTTATTTCTCATTGTGTTCTTTGCAGCATTAACTAGAACCAGAACCTAGTTCTCTGCTGATACTAACTCTGCCACCTAAAGCCACACAATATTCATCTAATCCTTTTCCCACATCCTATGTAAAAAACATCCCTCCATTAAATATATTGCTTCTTCCTCTAAAAATCCTCAGTTTCACAGACCATTTTTTATATTCTTTATTAAATGCCCACCTATGCCAGGGGCTGGTGAGGTACTGGAAACATTCAAATGAGGTGAGTCCCTTGTCCTTTAGGAGGTTAGTCTGGTGAGGAGAACCTAGCAAGGAGACCAAGAATTTCAAAGCACTCAGGCTTTAGGAATATCACAGCAAGAGTGGTGCAGGGAGCCTGTGGGGAGGGATGTTTAGCAGTTTAGTTGCTAAGTCACATCTGTCTCTCTGTGACCTCATGAACTGTAGCTGGCCAGGTTCTTCTAGCCACGTGATTTCCCAGGCAAAAACACTGCAGCTGAGTTGTCACTTCCTTCTCCATGGCATCCTCCCGTGCCACGGGTCGAACCGGCACCTCCTGCATTGGCAGGCAGATTCTTTACAACTGAGCCAATTGGGAAGCCCTTACTAACAATTTTTTTTAATTGTTAAAAAATTTTTTTATTATTTATTTACTTGGCTGTGCCAGGGCTTAAACTGCAGCATGTGGGATTTTTCACTTGAAGCAAGCAGAATCTTTAGTTGTGGCATACGACCTCTCAGCTTTGGCATGCGGGATCTAGCTCCCTGATCAGGGATCAAAGCTGGCCCCCTGCACTGGGGTGCAGGGTCTTAGCCACTGGACCACCAGGGAAGTCCCACCACTTTAATTTTTGAAGTGTCATTTTAACCATGTAGATGGTTTTTATAAATCTAATAACAGAAGATAGTACTTAATACATTACTTTATAAAGAACACGTAGGTTTAAGGTTCGATAAGGTGGCTCAGAAGTTAAAGAATCTGCTTGCGATGTGGGAAACCCAGGTTCGATCCCTGGGTTGGGAAGGTCCCCTGGAGAAGGGAATGGCAAGCCATTCCAGTATTCTTTCCTGGATTCCATGGACAGAGAGGAGCCTGGTAGGCCACCGTCCACGGGGTCTCCAAGAGTCAGACACGACTGAGTAACACACACACATATAGATTAAGGTTCCATAATATGCCTGTTTTTAAAATTCTACAAGAAAGCCAAAAGGAACACTTCCAAAACACAAGTCTTCATTATCTAAATTTTTTAATGCTTCTATTTTCCTACAAATATTGATTACAACCTTTGGTTAATCCTCATTTGTTATTTTAAAAGAAGTTAACATTTCAATACAGGTTTGCATCCTACAATCCTGTAACATTTTTTAAGTGGTGATTGGCTTAACATTTAACATTATTTAAAAACCTTGACTAGTTTCAGAAGGTAGACATGAGAACATATGTTTTCATGA
Organism: Antilocapra americana; assembly: GCA_007570785.1. Classification (NCBI taxonomy): domain Eukaryota; kingdom Metazoa; phylum Chordata; class Mammalia; order Artiodactyla; family Antilocapridae; genus Antilocapra; species Antilocapra americana. The sequence goes on along the minus strand of ML661250.1, from coordinate 5,166,866 downwards.
AATTACTGTACAAGGCCTTTTCTTATTAAGATGATTAACCTGATGGCCAAGTACACTTTCTGAAAGGAGAGGAAAGTGAGTAGCCATCCAATTTAAGACTGAATGCGAAGGTCAACAATTACATTTTCAGGAGCTCGTATGAAAAACTGCAAAAAATATTGTATATGAACATTTAAATTCCTTTTATATTCTGGAAGAAGTAGGTTTAAAAAGTAAAAATACATTAACATGGAGTATTAGCAACACCTGAATGTTTATAATCCTTATACAAAGTATCAGTCCAAAAATTACAGGTCCCACCAAAAAAAGGAAAAGAAACAAGTCCTTAAATCAAGCACGGCTGCTTACTACACTGAGAATCCTAGAAGAAACAACACAAACAGAAATACAGAAGAAACTAGCATGAGTATCCTAACAAAAACAATAAAATGTCTTCAATCATATCAAATGTAAAAATATCTGTATTATTCCCTTAATTAACTAAACCAAGAACACAGATGATCCAAAGACTTACATCTATATAATACAGGGGGAAAAAAACCCTGATTCTCTCATTTCCAAAAATAAGTTTTATATTTGCAAAAAAAAAAAAAGGCAGGACCCCAGAAATAACAGCAAGTCACTGATCAAGGAAAGCAATTTACAGAGAAAAAACAGTGAATTGTTCAATCTACTTTAGCTTTTGTTTCTATGAACATAATTTAAAAGTCATGGTAAGAACCAGTATAAATTCTCAAATCCTGACTCGGTATATAATGTAAAATTATAGTAACATGTTATAAATTTGTGAGCAAAAGCAAGAAATATGTCATATACCTAACACTTCCACTGTGTTAACCAATACATTTAAATAACACTTGGAAAATTTGTCTGAATTATGAAAAAACATGAAATCATTTGTGATCACTTTGGAATTTGGGCAACTGTTAAAGTATTCCTCAAGTTAGAACCAAAATCTGTCTGTGTCCAGACTGATCAGTGTCCCATATAAAGGAGAAACAATGCAGGCACGTGTTCTACTTTCATCTCCACCCTCCAGGACCCAGGCCCTTAGAGGAAGAACTGATGAAACAAGAGTCCTGTCGAGAAACCTGCTGACAGGGCTACTGCTAATGTGCCTCTGCTCTCTGGTTGTTTTTAAGGACTCCTTTTGTCTCCAGTGTTCTGCAGTTACACTAGTCAAACGCTGTGAGTTCTCTAGCGTGGGCCAGTCAACGGGGCAGGAAGGAAGGAAAGAGAAATCACAGGATCAGTCAACTGGGAGAACAGTAACTATGTGAACTGACTCTAGACAACTTAGGTATTGCCTAAATCCACTGGCTGAGATCACAATTTGATTATTTTTATAAGAGAAGACATCATCACTAAAGTTTTATGGGTGGCAGTACACAAAATCATGAATACTTTAAAGTGGAAGACCGTCTAGCTATTTACTAGGGCACAGTCCTCATTCATAAGCCTCCCTAAAACATTGGAAGATTACAACGTTATACGCCACAGAAAACAACCCTTTAATATCAGAAAAAAAAAATTATGTCAAGGACAGAAATAAAAGAGAAAAACATAGCAACCATGGAAAATTAAGCACCAAAGTTGTAGTGCTGAAGATTTTACTGCTCGTCAGGATGCAAAATACGAGTTCAGGTACAGAGATGCCATTTCTTTAGGTCTTGCTGGTGGTGGAAAAGCAAAGTCAAAAAATGTTACTGAATTAAGGGAGACTGAGCGTGTTTACTTGAATTATCATAAATTCTTCTTCAAAAAGAGATAAAATATGCTATCTAAAATTGTAACAATCTAACACATTGTAAATCAGCTGCGCTTCAATTAAAAAAATACAATAAAATTAAAGTGATATAAAGTGGAAAAATTGTAAATTAGTTCAGTTCACTTCAGTTGCTCAGTCATGTCCAACTCTTTTCGATCACATGAACTGCAGCGTGCCAGGCCTCCCTATCCATCACCAACTCCCAGAGTTTACCCAAACTCATGTCCATTGAGTCGGTGATGCCATCCAACCATCTCATCCTGTCATCCCCTTCTCCTCCTGCCTTCAATCATTCCCAACATCAGGGTCTTTTCAAATGAGTCAACTCTTCGCATCAGGTGGCCAAAATATTGGGAGTTTCAGCTTCAACATCAGTCCTTCCAATGAACACCCAGGACTGATCTCCTTTAAGATGGATTGGTTGGATCTCCTTGCAGTCCAAGGGACTCTCAAGAGTCTTCTCCAACACCACAGTTCAAAGCATCAGTTCTTCTGCACTCACTTTTCTTTATAGTCCAACTCTCACATCCATACATGACTACTGGGAAAACCATAGCCTTGACTAGATGGACCTTTGTTGACAAAGTAATGTCTGCTTTTTAACATGCTGTCACTTAAATAAATGGGCCTAAAAAAATTATAAGGTATAGGTTCTGTGAAGTCTAACTTCGGCAGAAAGTTTTACTCCTGAAGCTATTTGCTGCTGTATTTTAGGATTAATAACCAGTTCCAAGAACAAAATGTATAAAAATTATACTGATTTAACTGAGCTTAAGTTACCAAGACAAGTGAACTTTCCTGACCTCTAGTAACTCTACCTTCCTTAGTCAGGCATGACCTTCCCAGAGAAACAATTAATGTATTCATTTTTTCACTCAGTCAGCCCTTTCTTCTACATGCCAACTGAATATCAGATTTTTCTTTCTTGCCTTGGTCTACTGAAGTCACACCCCTATCAGTAAAATAATGAATGAAAGCAGCTTTCTGACTCAACAAGCCTAATCACAAAGAATGTTTACCTGGGCAAATAATTCACTCAGCAAGTACAATGCAGACAGATGATGCTGTGTCACATTTCAACTTCCACTTTTCAAAGCTTCTTGTACACAATAACCATTTGACTAATAGGAAACGTAAGAGTGTACTTACTATTCCATGTCAAATTACAATGGTGAGAGATGGTCCTAGTTGTCTACCCTCTAGCTGTTCGGAACCTTCATCCTTGTGAATAGAACTGCGGTTGTTCAGCTGAGGACATGTGGTCCTCTGGCACCCCAGGGTGCACGTATATAGCTAAACACAAAGTCCATGAGATGCAGGCTGGCACCTGCAACACCAGGGTCTACTGGGTAGAAATTACATTCTTGGGCCCCAAACCCAGCCAAGTGAATTTCAGGAAACTTTGGAGGTAGGGACCAGCAAGCTGTGTTTTACAAATTCTCCAGATGACTCTGATCCAAGCTGAAGCTGGAGAGCCTCTGTTCTAAACCAATCACGGCATCTCTGGTCCCTCTGCCAACAACTGGATGAGGCTGAGCAACTGTGTGACCGTGAGCTTTCAGGAAGTCTCAGAGAAGGTTCCAGACTGCTTTACTTGCTCACAGACAGAGAAGAACGAGAGGAAACAGAAGCATTCCTCCTATTTTCGATTAAGATACTGTCATCTTCCTGCCATATCTGCAGAAGAGCAGCTACCTTGTAACCATTACGTGATGTTGGGTGATAAATCCAAACATCAAGCCAGTAAGCAAGGATGACAGAGGGAAAGACTGAGAGAGCCTGGTCCCTGGTGACCCTGATGAGCTGCTGACAACCGTTAGAGATATTCCATCTCCAGACTCCCTGTTGAATAATGTATTTTTTAAAAACTCTGTGTAAGAACTCTTTCTGGTTGGCTTTCTGTTAACCTGTAAATCTAACTATAACATCCTTGTTGCTTTTGTTGAAGCAAGCTCCCAAAGAGAGTAATGTTACATAATTTTCATAATATTATATAATTCTACACATATAACTATATACTATAATATTCCTCCTTACATTCTATAGTATTTTACTCTGAAGTACTTAGAAAGAGAGAATTTATAACTTCATCAAATGAAAACACAGAAAACATTTAGAATGACATTACTGAAACTACATTCTGGTTTTGGTTCTATTAACTATAGGAACAAATTACTGAACAGTCTTAGGCCTCAACTTTCTAAATGATGGAAGGATCAAATTAAATCACTGGTAAGATCTTGTCCTATTTAAAGATTATATGCTTTAATTTTTAAGGGGTCCAGGAAGACTTCTATGACAAACATTCATCGGTACTGACCCAATCAATAGGGATTTTTCTAGAGTGATAAGACTTACTAACACAAGTGACTACTGACAAAGATTTCCAGAAGTATTGCCTGTTTGAAAGTTCAGCGCTTGGTATTTGTCCTGCCAACCCCAACTATTTACACAGGGAGAAGGGTGGTATTCTGCAGATAAACACTCCAAACACAGGGCTTCAAATGCCACCTGTTGATTTAACCTCTTCCCCATGCAAAAGTCAAAAAGCATAAAACACAAAATGACTGACTGCTATTTCTACCCTTCACTAGAATCATAGCTAAATTCACCTAAGATAAAAGGAGAGGTGTGCTAAGAGGAGCCAGCAGGTCACTGGACTGCAAAGATGGTTTTAAACACCATCAGCCACAGAGCATTAAAACTGGTTTATGTTTTGTGGAAAGGAAGTGATGTCCTTATACATTTATTGTAACTAATAGCAAATGTGCATAAAAATCCATATCCACTGAATCAACAGGTACAGAGTATTTCTGATGCAATATATTCCAAGGCCTCTTTACAAAAGCATTTGATGACAAAAAGCTCTACAATGGCAAAAAAACCCAAAACCCACAACATCTTCTAATCAGAGGGTATCTTTCAGGCTGCCCCATCACCCCTAAAGCAAACACCTTATCACACCTGTGCCAACACAACCATAAAAGGTTGACACCTAAATATCACAACATAAAGTTATTTTCTGTAAATGAACCAGAAAAATCAATACAGCTAAACTCCTTTTACAATAAATTGGCAGTACGATCATACTCACTTATTATTACTTAACTTCACTTTCTTTAATATAGTACTAAAACCATATGCCCAAGCTTCAGAACCAGATGTAAAAGATGAAGCACAACTGACTTGTAGGGAATGTATTTTTTTCAAGCCAGGCTCCTCTTCAAAAAAGATTTGAGGCTAACAGGGGATGAATCAGCAAACTGAACTAGGGAAGATGTGGCAGGCATACACAGTATTTCACCTGTGTATCTGCTTCGTTTCTAGAGTTTCTGATAGGCTTTATCTTAGAGACTAAAGATTAGCTGAGATCTGGGGTTTAAAATGAGGTAGGACAAGAAATCTAGAATAACTGCTGTTTGATGACAGAACAGAAGAAGTGTGACGAGAACAGCCACAGCTCAGCAGCGCAGCTGTCCAGTCTGCCTACGATGAAGACCAGCCATGGAGTAACTGGCAGAGGGGAGAAAATGCAAGTTCATGTCTAGGAATGTTTTTCTTTTGGCCACAGCATGTGCCTTGTGGGATTTTAATTCCCTGACCAGGGATTGAACCTCAGCCCTCGGCAGTGAGAGTGCAGAGTCCTGACCACTGGATCGCCAGGGAATTTCCCATGTCCAAGAATTTACCCCAAGGAAAAAATCAGAAAAGCACAAAAAGACTTAGTTCAAGGATACTCACTGCAGGACTGTATATAAGAAGAAAGAACCAGTGAAATAAATGATGCTATAGCTGTCCAGTGGAATACTCTGAAGCAAGCTTAAAGTAATGATGCATTTAATATTTAATGACATAAAGATGTTTGATATATACTAATGAGTGCAAACGCAGCCTAGTAAGCAATATGAATTATATGATCCCATTTGTGTTGTGAAAAACTGGAATACAGTTAGAGACAGGTGTATCTATATTATACCTATGCACAGACAGAATTCTGGAACTATTATAAAAAACCAACTGTGCTGAGATCATGAATCTGCTTACTTCCTGTTTTTGTTTAGCTATAGTTCCTGCTTTATTTTTCTATGACAAGCATATATTGGCCTTATAATAAGGAAAGATTACCAACATTTACTGGGCAGAATGCAGAAAGCCCTTGGTATCTAGGGACATTCACTGTCTAGCATTTGCTGTCAATAGAAAAGAAAGGTTTGCTGTAATAGGTCATTTCAGAAAATGAAATAGCCTTGTTATGTGGATCTGTTGTGTACAATAGCATACAGCTAAAGGAATTTCATCTGTAGCAAAACTCACAAGCACTGAAAACTACTGACGAAAGAGAACAAGAGACATACTTACGGTTGGGTGAAGTCACGCGTGATGAAATCAGAACTCTTGAACAGTAGGAAGATGTCGCTGAGGGTTTTACATTTCAGAGAACTATTCATTGCTATCCAGTAGGCATCCTGAAGAATAAAGCACATGCTGCTTAGTATATATTCCAAGTTAGCACCTATGAATGAAGTTCACAGCCTATATCCAAAATCAATAATGCGTGTAACTTGAAAAAATCAGATAAGAAATTTTAGCTATGCTGTCAAGCGTCAAGTTACACGTCTAAACAAAGGATAAGGTCACTGTTGCATGACAGACACTCAGTTTTGAACCGAGGTGTTCAGGTCCTCATCTTGCAGCTTAGGCCCAGGACACTGCCCTATGTCCTCCTCACCGACAATGAAAGAAGGGGATAAAGAGACATCAGAAACGCTTCAGCAAGAAGATCCAGGTAGAAAGAAACAGCCTGATCAGCTACTAAGAAAACAGAGCCTTTCGCTCTTTCTGTTTCTGGGGAGAGACAGCTGAAACACTGAAGTTGAATGACTGCAGCAATTTAGACCTATGTCCCTCAAATCTGGGAGAGAGGAGATGACGTACTCTGAACCGTTGCAATTTTAAATGGTGCAAGTCTCAAATGTATGAACCAAAGAAAAAAAAAAGTAAGAACAGCAGACACAGGAGACACAAACCTCAATGAAACAAGCCTAAAAATGACAGAATAAGTTATTTTAAAAAAACATACGTCTCCCAGAGATCAGACACAGGACAATAACGTACTTTTGAGAAAACTAATGACTGCAAAACAAAAATGTCCAGTTATCTACACTGCATGAAAGGAAGCAGTGCTACCTAGCTGGCACTCAATAAATAAAAAATAAACGAACATGGAATAACTTAAAATCAGAAATAATCTACCCATCTTAACTGGAAAGCCTCAAGCCATCAAAGATCAGCAGTCAAGAATGACCCAATTTACTGCTCATGGGTAAACTAAAAATGAGTTCTAATAAATTTTTTTTTTATAATAACTTCTTTAAATTTTCTCCCAGTGAAAAAAGATGATGAACTTTTGGTTAAAGATGATATACTGAACACATAGATTTAACTCCACTGAAACAACAGTATATACACAGAAAACCATGCAATTGACTAAATAAAACAATTATTAACTCTGGGCAAAACAAAATGATGAATAAGGAAACATAAGCTACACATAGTATACAGATATGTATGTAATGTTTGCAAAAATGCAATATGAGAAACGGCTTCCCTGGTGGCTCAGCGGTAAGGAACTCACTTGCCAATGCAGCAGGTGAGGGTTTGATCCCTGGCTTGGGAAGATCCCCTGGAGAAGGAAATGGCAATCCACTCCAGTATACTTGCCTGGACAGAGGAGCCTGGTGGGATACAGTCCATGGGGTCACAAAGAGTCAGACACGACTTAGCCACAAAGCACAGCGAATACTGATGTAATCAAAGTGTGATATTTCTATACGAGGACAGTGAACTATAATAGAAAGTAGTGAGAATAAGAGATGGAAAAGTGCTGAACCTTTCTGTCCTAAAGCAGAAAGCTGGTAATAAATGCTTAAGATGGAAGAATAGAGACTTTGAGGAAAATAACAAAAGGTGGTAATAAAATATATGAATGCAGTTGCCTCCGAGCAGTGGGAAACAGTAAAGAAAAACAGGTATCAGGACCGGCTGATTTTTATAGCAAGCTTTCAGAAACTTAAACTATGTATGCTGCTGCTGCTGCTAAGTCACTTCAGTCGTGTTCAACTCTTAGCGACCCCACAGACTGCAGCCTACCAGGCTCCTCCATCCATGGGATTTTCCAGGCAAGAGTACTGGAGTAGGATGCCATTGCCTTCTCCGTAAACTATGTATATATGTCACTAATTTTAACAAGTAAAAATAAAAGATTAAGTACAACTTATTCATGTTAGAATAAGAAAAGATAAAAGCACACAAGATGATTTTTGAAAATGCATATAAGTCTTGAATCCTTAAATGAGCTTTGCTGACATTAAATTGTTTTCTATTGGAATGGAAAAAATGATGAATTTCCCTAGTCTTAAATTGAAAAATCTTATCAATGCAATGTTGAAGCAATAAAACACAATTTAAAAAAACGTCAGTTGATTTGTCAAACCACTCTATTTCTAGATCCTGCAACATTCTGATTTTTATTACTTTTTAATAGAGAAAAATTTCTCTGTCAAACTGAAGAGCTGAAGTTTTGAAAAGGGCAAAGGAAGGTTTTCCTGAGATTTCTAATGTAACACAAGAGGCTGAAACTATCAGTGGCAAAATGTAAAGTATTTCACAGACTCAGGGAAATAAATGAAATGCCAAATCAGGAAAATAAATAACAAGAGGAAAACAAAAATAAATTCCATGGTATTTTCCCTAGAATTAGGAATATAATTAGACCCTCCGTGGGGATATAAAATGAAATGGAATCACAAGACAATACACAGTGAGAGATTTATGGATGTGCGCCTACCCTTGGGGCACTCCAGTTAAGCTTAGGAAATACACTGCCCCCCAGGGAATTGATCGCTTCCTGGACTTTCGTGGTGAACTCAGGAAATTCTGGTGCCTACAGAGAGAAGGAAGAAATCATTTGGGCAAGTCAGTATCAGCATGATAAACAGAGAAAACAAGATTAAAAAAACTCATAAAGTTCAACACACTTCAGGGTATTAAAAATAATTTAGAATACAAATTACTATCAGAATTTCTGAACTCAGCCAAATAAAATCAATGATCAGATAACATTCGTCAGGAAGGGAAAAGAATAACAAGTGCTCAGATGACGTTTTCCAAAACAATCAAGCCCCCCAAAGCTAAGGAGACTGCTGGTATTTCAAAGCACCTGGGGATGTGAGAAAAGGAATGAATGGTTCTCTTAACACCAACATAAAACCAATGCCTATTAAATGAAAAGAGATGATGGAATATCACCTGTGCATAGACTCCAATTCTCAAAAGTAACACCTCACATTTAAAGGACCAGAAGCCTTTCCATTTGCAGGAAAAGAACTTACCCCCAAAAGGCTTCAAAAACGAGAAATCAATCATGTGGTTAACTGCATTTAAACATGGCTATTTTCAGACAGGTTTTAATATAAACAAGACTCAAAAATAGGACCTTGGTGAAATTAAAATGTCCTTTCTTTTTCAGTTGATTTAAAAATGCTTATTTTATATCAGCAAGTAACCAAACAGTGTACTGTTTCAACCAGGAAATAAGCAGAAATACAGAGGTGATGGGACATAAATGTCATTACAATTATGCTTTTCCTCAAGTCTTCTGTCACCATCAGGATCATGGAGACAAAAAGTGGAGGAAAGGGGAGAGAGAGAGATGGAAGCGGGGCCTGCAGGAGAGCAAGAATACAAAAAAGCAATGATGCGCTGTGGTCATTTTATCCCTTTATATCTGCTGCCCCCTAGTGGGCAAATGCAAACACCGACAGTCCCACCATGACAAGCTCTTTCCCTAAGTGGGGAAAAAACTACAATAGGTCTAGAATAAGCTAATGGGCTTCCCTAATAGCTCAGCTGGTATCTGCCTGCAATACAGGAATCTGCCTGAAAGACAGGAGACCAGGGTTCGATCCCTGGGTTGGGAAGATTCCCCTGAGAAGGAAATGGTAACCCACTCCAGTATTCTTGCCTGGAGAACTCCATGGACAGAGGAGCCTGGTGGGGTACATACAGTCCCTGGGATCCCAAAGAGTCGGACATGACGGTGCAACTAACTTTCACTTCACTTCAGAATAAGCTAAAGGAGTAGGAGGTACAAACTATTGGGTGTAAGACTACAAGGATATATTATTGTACAATATGAGGAAGAAAGCATTTTTTGTAGTAACTAAATGAAGGAGAACCTCTAATAAAAAATTATTTTTAAAATGATCATTATTATTGTTTCAAGTCATGATGTTTTAGGATGACTTGTTATTCAGTCATCCTAAATAAACATACAACAAAAAAAGAAGACTTATGCTGATTTCCAAGATCTAGCCCAGTTATGACAAAAAAACTGTGACTCAAGGCTGAGAAACAGACCAAAACATGAAAAGTCAAAAAAACGGGCAGGTTGTACTTCCTTTCTTTCTGCTGCGGATGCATATGTGACTGCGGCAGATATACCTGACCTCTGGAGGTCAGAAGTGTCTTTTAGTTATTTAATTTGACAGCATGCCACCATCTCCATCTTCTGCTTGTCTTCTTCAGCTTACATAAGTGAAATTAATGCCTTTCAGAGGCTTTCAAAACAAGTAACAGCCTTGAGTTCCTTTATCTTCCATTCTCCTCTCCTCGGCAAAAGAAATTACACTTTCTGTCAGGGCAGTAATTTCTCTAGAATCCCCTGAAGTTGCTGGTTTGGCAACCAAACCAGCTTCATCCATAAACACACTCATCTAAGGCCTGCATTAGCTATATTTTCAATAAATGACACAATTACAAAAATATTAAAACATGAGGGATTTGATCTTCAAAAACAAAACAATTTCATTTTCCTATCCCACTGAACCTCACATATAAGGACTGCTTTTATTTCTGTATTATATTTTTTCTTTATAGGTTATAGGTGTACAATATAGTGATTCACAATTTTTTAGAGGTTTCACGTCATTGTAGTTATTATAAAATACTGGCTTATCCGGTATTACATTTTAAAAGAGGTGATAAATTTCCTCAAATCCTCAAATTATTCAACTTTTAAGAATTTTCTTAAGAACTTTAAGAAATCCTGTAATAAAGATCCCAAAACAGATTTAAATGACAAAAAGCTTATGTATTGCACAGAAAAATTTGTGCTTCAGTGGAAGACTATGTATTGTATACACACAGCACTTGTCTGGGTTACCTGATTCTAGCTGGGTCTGCAAGATGGTTTACAACTTGGTAAATAATAGGTAAGTGAAAACAGTATTTCTTACAGACATGAAAATTGTACTCTGTCTGGTAGAAACCCAGCTGTCTTCCGTCACCCCTCGAGGGACACATAACCAGCTTTGCCTTATTTATGTATTCATTTTTTTATGTAAATACAATACATATTTATATATTCCTAATCTATAAATGTGTGTCCTTTGGGTTCTCTTTTGAGCCAGTTATAACGTCTGCCTGGTTCCCTCATGAGTTAAAGCCTTCAATGTGTGTTAAGTCATGATTTCACCTTTTCCTGAAAATGATCTTCTAACAGATTTAGCTAGTAATAGGATTTTTTTTAAGCTCATAGCCCAATGAGTTGATTTTAAATACACCTAACACCTTAGTTGCCTAAGAAAAGGTTCATGTTTTAAGTGGGATGAAATCTGCATTTTAAATCACATCCATGGACTTTTACAATACAAATTCACCTATCTTTCCTACTTTACCCACCACAGCCCTACTGAACTGCACTCATTCAGAAAGAGTATTTCTTTAAAAATTTCTAATCATCAAATAAATGCTTTAAACATATAAAAAATACACACCCTGATCCATACATTCAACAATTTGACATACTTGATCCAGACCTTTAAATTTCTTAAGGAGAGAGCATCACAGATCCTCATGACACTCCTAATCTCCTTGCTCTCCTCCCTAGTCCTTTCTTCTCACCACAGGCAGCCATCATCACAAGACTGGTCACAACCCCCTACAGGCGCAGGTCTAGACTTACAACTCATGTGCCTGCCCATAATACAAAATATTTAAAAATTTTAATGTAACTGCTGTCATTTGACGTGTATACTTTTCACAACCTGCCCTTTGAAATCACCATCGTTTCTTTGAAATTTACCCATCTTGACTATTTGACTGCGTTTTAAACCGGGCTTCTCTGTAGCTACGCTGCTGGACTACTACCATTGGCAGTGGCGGTCTAACCACTGTGGATCTCGGCTCACTCCCCTACTGAGAGGGTGTGTGCTTCTGCCCTGAAAGCTCCCCTGACCAACAACAACTAGCTCGGCCCAGTGAAACCCAATCACTTTTAAATTAATTTTCCATTTTGAAATAGTTTCAGACTTTCAGAAGCATTTAACCAAAATTTTCTATACACTCTTCACACAGGCATTTTACAACACACTGCTTTATCATTCTCTCACTGTAACTCCCTTTCTATATACAGCTATGTTGGAGCATGTATAAAACACATATGCCTTCCATAGAAAGCAGAAGTCATGATGCCCCTTTACACACAGCACTTCAACATGTATTTCCTAAAAAGCAGTAACAATTTTTTCTTTTTAGTGTAAGCTAGCCAAATTACCAAAATCAGGGAGCTAACATGGATGTAACACCATCATTTCATCTATGGATCTTATTCAGTTTGTGCTCACTGTCCTGCTAATGCCTTTTACAGCAGAAGAAAAATGGGATATTTTCTTCTGGCCTAGGACCCAGTCTAGAGTCGTGCATTGCATTAACTTGTCACATCTCTTTAACTTCGTTTCATCTGTAACACTTCCTCTCTCTGTTGCTCTCATCTTTCATGACCCTGACCATCTGAAAGAGCCTGGGGCAGTCACTCTATGTAATTTCCAAAATGCTGAGTTTGCGGACTATTTCCTCATGACTGGACTCAGGCAGTGCACTGCTGGCGGTGATGAGTTCCTCTGAGCCTCATACAAGGAGGCAGGCGATGCAGGTCTGTCCCATCACTGACAAGGTTAACTTTGCTCATGCTGCTTCGAGGTCTTTCCACTGGGAAGGTGCTATTTTTCTCTGTGTAACTAGTAAGCAATTTTGGTTTCCCTGGTGGCTCAGATGGTAAAGAATCTGCCTGCCAATGAAGGAGACCAGAGTTCAACCCCTGGGTCAGGAAGATCCCCTGAAGAAGGGAATGGCAACCCACTTCGGTATCTGTACCTGGAGAATTCCATGTACATGACAGAGGAGCCTGTGGGCTACAGTCCCTGGGGTCTAAAAGAGTCAGGCACGACTGAGTGACTAGTACTTTCACTTTCTTTCAAGTAATTTTGGTGGACATACTTTGAGAAGACTCAAATACCCTTCCTGAATATTCACCCGCAAGTTTTAACATCTATCCCATCAATTATTACTAGAACGGCTGCAAATGCTGATTTCTATCATTCCATCTCAATTATTAGTTGGTGTTGAATTTTCTACTGTGGAGAAAGGCTTTCTCTTCTGTTTCATTCATTGAATTTAATCATTTGTTTATATCATTATGGGACTGTGGATTGTAATGCTAGTCAATGGTTCTAGTCTGGTATTATCACTGTTTTGCTATGATGTTCACATATGCGGCCAGTGGGAGCCCATAGAGCTGGCTTCCGGGTCCCCTGCATCATGTCCGCATCATTCTTACTTTCTGGCACAAATTCTTACAGGCTCCTCTTTACCTTCCCACCCCCAGTCTTGAATTTCTCCAAGGAGCTTCAACTCCTTTTAGTGGAACCTGGAATTTAGACACCATCATCCGGGCACTAGGTCCCTTCGTCCATTCGTTGCTACCTGATGTCTGTGTCATTTTTAGAACTAAGCAGAGTTTGATAAATACACACATTATTAATTTCTCTACTGAAGTTTGCCTAAGAAGAGTGATTTAAGTTATTTTTCAAAATAATAAATTAAAGCTTGAAACGGTGACTAAATGGGAATTCAGAGTGATCTGCGTTGAAACCCAGAAGTGCCCGTGGGATGGCACCAGGCAGCCGTCAGACGGCGCTGCTCTTACCGTGAGCGTGGCCGTGTTCTCGTCGTCCGACCACTGCGGGGGAAGGAGGACAGAAAGAGAGCGTCAGAGGTGGGTAGTGTTCCCGGCTGCCAGAAAGCAGTGCTCCATCTAAAAACAGCACACACGTAGGACACAGCTTTCCCTGAACACCAAGCACACGTCCAAGTGAGGCTTTCATGTAACTTCTGACTTTACTGAATGCATGCTAGGATCTCTGAGCCAGAACCATTTCAGAGATCATTTCAATCAGGACAGTCTATGGAACAGGTGATAGTATTCTGAACCAACCTGTATTTCTTCAGCTTCATCATCACTGTCTGGCTGAGAACGTGCAGGCGGATCTTCCCTGGAAGAACAGAAAACAAAAACTGAGCATGAGAAAGCCTCGGTGCCAGGCAGTCATGATTTCAGGCGTGCTGAGTGTTCACACACACACACACACACACACACACACAAAAAGACATTAATAAAAACCAACATGAAATTAATAAGAGTGACCGTTCAATAAGAGATGGTGGAATAAAAACATCCTGTCTTCTTCTCAGGAAATCACTAGAAACAGGGGAAAGAAAATCTCAAACTCTGCCTCAGGGGACACTAAGAACTAGCTCTGAATCTCGACAGGACAAAGTGCTGCCCACCACCAGGGAGACACAGCAGGAACTGTGGGGGGAGCAGTTTCGGGCAGCTGATGCACACCCTGCGGGCACAGCTGGGCATCCTCTGTTCACAGTGAAGACAGTGCATGCGGGCTGCCGGCAGGAATCACCCTGGGTTGGGACTGGAGGGCACAGGGGAGAGAAAGACATGGTCGGACATGCTGTCTCAGAAGAGCCAGTGAGCAAAGCAGAGGCTGACAAGGGCCGCTAGCAGCCAATCCTTACCCCTAGGGACCAAGCGGAGGCCGAAAGACCTGAGAGAGAGGACACTGCCCCCGCCCCTTCTCAGCACTCAACAACAAACTGCTGGCTACAAAGAACTCGATCACGTCATTGAAAAATAAGCACTAAAGGGAACACAAACCAGCAGAGAGAAGAAACTACGAGAAACTACGAGAGAAAGGAAAGAAGAGGCTTCTGGTCAATCACGGACACTTATTCATCCCTAGGTCCCTCTTGAAATGCTACTAAAGTGATTTAAAAGATCACAAGGGCAAAAAGGACCAAAGAGGAGACAGCTGCAAAGAGATAACAGAAGTCTGGAAAACAGGAAGCCAGTGAGGGGGTAACCCAGTGAGCAGCAGGCTACATGATGGGACTAGAGCTCTGCTCTGAAAGGGGTGATGCGTGCAAAGTCCGTACAGGGGCAAGAAGACACGTCCAGTCTGCCTCACCTGGCACACCCCAACAACTCACCCTCCATGGACCAGGAGGTAAGGAGCATAATGCCCCAGATGAATATGGGGGTGAAATGCCTCAAAACAACAAGTTATAAGCGGAAGTCACACTCACATTCCCAGAGGAAGGACTTACAGATAACTGCCATCTGGGAATCTGCCATCAATTCCTGTTGATTGCTGGCACTCCTAGTCAATAAGCCCCCTGCTAGCACACAAAGTTTCTGGGTGTGTCCCACACTCTTAAATATGAATAAAGGTCTACAATCATCAGAAGACCCCTAAAAGGCTCCAAGATGAGAAAAGAGTTTTTTAAAAGGAGGAAAAGAAAAAAAAAATAAAAGGAGGAAAAGTACATGGGCAGAATAAAGACAGTAAAGGAAACAGATGAAAAATATTTTTTAAAATCATAAATATCTTCAAAGATAAAAGAAGATATTGCATTCATGAGAAAGGACAAGACTGAACTCGTATAAAAGGAAAAACATGGTAGCTGAAATTTAAAACCTCAGTAGAATGAGTGGCAAGATTAGGGAAATTTTCCATAAAATAGAACTAAGATGACAAAGGGACAGTAGAGAAGAAATGATAAAATTCAGAGAAATAGCCTGGCAGATCTGCCATCTAAAAACAAAGAAAGAGAAGCAAAACAATAAGAGGAAATAATCAAAGATACAATATTTTTAAAAGTTCCAAAATCAAAAAACATTAGTCTCTAGAATGAAAGAGCCCACACCTAGTACATGTGACAACGAACAGAAAAGACAGTAAGAGCCTTAGATGAGGCACACGGATGGCCACAACTCTCCCCATCCTGACATGCCTCTTGTAGTGTGACTCTGCCACCCTTCCCACCAAGAAACAGCGCTCATCTCCCCACCCCTTTAATTCGAACTGGCTTCAAGACTCACCGGGACCAACGACCCAGCACAAGGTCCCCATGGATCTAAGCCTTGGTGTCAGTCTCTATGCTCCCTTGCTCACGTTTTTGCAATGCTGCTACTACCACATAAAGGAGTGGAGACTGAGGAGAAATCACGTGGAAAGAAGAGCCCAGCTGACAGGCAGCATTCACTGCCAGACACGCGTGAGGCGATCCTAAAACCATCCAGGTCGGTCGAGCCACCAAACAACTACAGCCACAGGAGTGGCCTCAGAAAGACCAGCCGAAGACTCACCCAGTGTTGAGTGTTAGGGAGGCTCTGAGAGTTCACCCCACCTGCAAGCTAATAAGTTAGCCTGCCACGGTGCCATGGAATCTGGCAGAAGACAGGAGATGCTTGGGTCAGAAACCAAGGACTCTTCAGAGAGAGAGAAGACACATCTGGCCATTGAAATCCACTGCAGGAGCTCTTCCACAGGCTCCGTGTCCCGACATTTGCTCAGGACTTTCTAACGTCAGGAAGCATTTTCTTTACACTCCCATTTTGTGGGCTTATTACATGTTCTATATTGGAAAATAATAAAGTTGTGTCTGTAAATATCCCAAAGTTGAGACTCGCCTAACTATTCTGTTGCTTTATCCTGCAATTATTCCACATCAGTGAGGCTTTAAACTAATAATTTTCAGGTTATTACGAGGCTGAGAATACCAGAAACAGAATTATAATCCAGGAAGCTACATCGAAGATCCATCAGACTAAAAAAAAAAAAAAATTTATATATATATATTACATATATGGTAAAATAGGGCTTCCCTGGTGGCTTAGTGGTTGACAATCCACCTGCCAATGCAGGAAACATAGGTTCGATCCCTGAGTCAGGAAGATCCCCTGGAGAAGGAAATGGCAACCCACTCCAGTATTCTTGCCTGGGAAATCCCATGAACAGAGGAGCCAGGCAAGCTACAGTCCATGGCGTCACAAAAGAGTCGGACATGGCTCAGTGACTAAACAACAAAATGGTAAAATTGGCATTACTGTCAAACATACACAATTCTAATTATACTTCTAAGTTCATTTACCTAAGAAATGTTCGTCAAGCACCTATTATATATCAGGCACTGGTCTAAGGGCTGGGAACACAACTGCCCAAGTCTCTGTTCTCATGAAGACTGCATTATAATAGAATGACTAAAGGAATAATGGATGGAAATAAGGATTAGGCAGAAAAATTTAAGTGAGGTCAGGAGATAAAAACAGATGCACCAAAACATGGTAAACCATACAATGGGGTGGTATTCAGCCTTAACAAGGACGGTAATTCTCACGCATGCTATAATATGGATGAACCTTGAGGACATTACGTTATGTGCAATAAAGCTATATACGCATGATTCCCCTTAAATGAGGTGTGTACAGTCGTTAAAATCATAGGCACCGAAGTAGAACGTTGGCTGTCAGGAGCTGGTGGAAGAGGGGTTGGGGAATTAGTGTTTAGAGGGCACAGAGTTTCAGTTTTACAAGATGACAAGAGTTCTGTAGATGGGTCATGGTGACGGCTGCAATATTGTAACTGTGCTTAATACCACTGAACTGTACTCCTGAAAATAGTTAATGTGGTAAATTTCATGTGTATTTTAGCTTGATAAAAATTTTTTAAAATAATTCTAAGAGAAAATTATATCCAACCTAGAATTCCATAAAAGAGTGACTTATCAGCAAGGGTTACCATTAAGCTACTTTACAAAGGAAAGTGAAGGAGGAATACTTAGATAACATGACTTCTGAGCAGAGATCTGAATGAAAAAATAGGAATGTCACTAAAGTACATTATTCTTAAACTTTTTCAAGTTTGTACTAAAAAGACTGAAGCATGGTACGTTTCTTTATAGACAGAAGAACTACCTGAACAAGAGGAATAGTTACCATACCCATTTTCTACAAGAAGAAAAGAAAGGAATTACTCAGTTTTACAGCTTGTAATTATTAGCAAAGGATGTGTCCAATTTTGAAAATCTTATGAACCGAGCATTGATAAGGAATATAGGACAAAGATCAGCACATAATTTTAACTAGAGAGGAAAAAAAGGAGAGAATGGGGCCAAAGCTAATGTACTTACTTTACACGTTAATTGTTAAGGTTGAATCATTACATTTCCTTATGTTAAAATTTAAAGAATGTTTTTCTGACATGCCTTACCTTCCTGAAACCACCAGAGTTCCATCATCGAGTAAATAATCCTTCACATTCTGAGGAAGTGGAAGAATGACACTAAAAAAAAATGCACATACCAAAAATAGACATCATTTTAAAAGACCGTCACAAAAAGTTCCAAAGTCAATTTCTGAATTACTCGCTCTCTTTATTTTAATATGAAGTGGGAAATATTAATAATGGACATTTGGCAGCAGCAGACTAGAAATTAGAATAATATGAATAAATTTTGCAATAAACTAAATTAGGTGCATATAATTATCCCTATTGACTCTGAGGTCAAAAACAACAACCAAAAAAAAAAAAAAATCCGGAAAACAGCCAAATCCAAAGAACTGGACTGAAATCACAGTATGAAGGCAACAGGCTCAAAAGAATTCTGAGTACAAGGGTTATGTGCCTTTAAGAAATTGGAGGCCGCGCAGGTATTTGCAGCCACACAGGAAATGACCAAAGGAATCAGAAGATCTACAGCACCTGGCCACCATCTAAGATACAGGGTGGAAGCAGGCTTAAGATCTGGGCACGTCTGGTTGGCAATGGGCGTGTGAGGTCAAAAATTCACAGTACATTGGGATGGACTGTGACGGCGGTCTACTCACCTCATTACAAGAGGACGCAGCTGCTTACCTGGGCACGCTTCAGGTGAACTGTTTTCAGACAATCAGAATTAAGGGATGGCAAAGCCATACTTGATATCACTTGAAAAATGGATGGGATAATTTGGTTTTTTTACTCTATAATGATAAACCATCCAAAAATTCTGGCACAGATACCTAAAAACAATGTTCTTACTTTGCTTGTGAGGCATGAATTTTTTAAAAACTGAAAATGATGGTGGCCTACGTTCAGAGAGACCATCATTGATTCATAACAGTATGTTTCATTTATTTATTAAGTTTTCTGTAACATTACAGATGGTTTTGGCACACAGGAAAGATTACTCATGGGCTACTTCACTTTTAGAAATTAACGTCTGGCCTCTCAAAGTTACAATTTCACATTCAAAAGCCTACTTCTTCAGGCTTTTAAGTTCAACTAACAAATCTTATTCTATTTGTAAAACTGCCAAATTTTAACCAATTTCAAGTGAGCCTTTGAAACTTAAAAGTTGCTTTAAATTTTTTTAACTCTGGGGAATTCCCTGGTGGTCCAATAGCTAAGACTTGGGTTTTCATCATCATGGACTTGGGTTCAATCCTTGGTCTGGGAACTAAGATACCACAAGCCATGTAGTATGGCCCCCCAAAAAATGTTTTTTAAAAAACTCTATTATAAAATAATCTATTCAACTTTCTTTTAAAATATGTCAACTGTCTAATTACAGATAAAGCTTTCCAAGTATTTAACTCTTATAAAACCAGTGAATTAAACTATAAGTATAGTGAATCTAAGGTTCTTGCAAACGTTCCAACACTGTTTAAACAAACATTTTTTCTTATATATTTTATTGTATCACAATTCTAAACCAATTACACAAATTAAATTAGAAACACAAGGCTAATCTGTTGTATATATACTAACTGTACTCAAAATGGTGAATTCTTAAGGATGTTAAAGTTAACAGGGAAAAAATTCCAAGTTGGATGATTTCATCACCTCTGTATTTAATTCTAGCTCTTTCTGGGGTTAAAGATACTCACCCAATAGTGTCATCCCAACAGAATCGGACATGATCTTCACAAGAGAATCTGAAGTTTACCTCCTCAGGGGCCTGAGACTGAGAAATATGGGCAGAAATGCCCACCCCAGACAGCTAGGGTGATTTTCCTGACCACAATGAGAGCAGAGAGAGCCCTCTTCTATGTCAGTGACATCTCTGCGTCCGTGGGTGATTTCAGAGTCCACGTCCCTTGTTTCTGAGTTATGCTAATTCTCAGGTCTCATTCCCCCCAGGCTGCATCACCCCTTGACTGGATTCAAAATATCTATTTATTGTTTGAGTCAATAACCAGAACATGGTCTCTTGGCATTAAAGTTGACAACAACAATGACAAACCTAACACAACTCCACCAGAATTACCTGGGCCGTGGGGGGACATCGTGCCATATGCTGCGTTTCACTGATGTGACACAGAGCTAAGCAGACTAGAGTTACAGTGCAAAGACACAGAATACTTTCAGGCAACACAGCTTAGTCGTGAACTGGTAAGAAAATCCCCCTCCTTGGTTTACTTTTCACTCCCAGCTTGATATGAATGGCACATATTTTAAGTGAACTAAAACTATTTTAAGCTTTGGTTAAATCAGAAACATTAAAAGCAAGCAGCTTTTTGTGTGTTTATGTCAAAAAGAGTGACAAGCATTTTCAATGCTTTATCTCGTTTAATCCTCATGACAATCCTATTATTTGCTCAATTTTCCAGATGGGGCTTACAAAGATTAAGCCATTTTCACAAGATGCTGGTGGAACCAAAATTCCCAAGGCAGACAGATCAAGTCCAATTCTTAACCATTATACTTCACTGCTGAAGCAAAGAAAAATTTCTTTGAGTTGGCAAAAGGTGTCTGCACACAAAATACAAGGCACTTCTGAGTGAACTCTGTGTGAAAATGTCTGACCGGTTCACAAAAACACCTTCTGTCACACCAACATGACATAAATAACTCCAGCATCATCTCAGACCCTAAGCCTATTTCAATTATGCAAGAAAATGGAAGATTGGTACATCACATAGGAAGATAACGTTCACTGCTGCTGTTGAAGCTCTTCCTTGTTTTAGTGCTACTCCAACTATCTTCAAATGCAAAGCTTATCTTCCTTCGAGCTGCTCTAACCTCCATCACACCGTGGATAACTTGGGAGCACATTCCATGTATGAATAACAGGATGGAAAAGAACTGTCCTGTGAATAACCTCTCTATGCTCTTCCAAACACTCAGGATCTGAAGTTTCCCTCTCTGTAGTCACACTCTGCACTCAAATGAAAAGGAAGGAATGGTTGCTATCTGATTAGTAGCAATCTAGGACCAAAGGGGGACAGGGCAAAAGACAGAAAGCCCTCCCCACAGATACGCCTCTGTGAGCTCCTCGCCTTAGCATTCGAAAGCCTACCCTTGCATCACACTCCAGATGTCACAACTGCTTTTGAACATTTGGGGATGTTCTAGCTGCCTTGCCTACGTTACCTTGAATGACCGGGTGAAGGATGAAAACAGTTAATCCTCTGCTTGCCCTGCAAACAGGGCATGGATTCCTTGTTGTGGGCCAGAGAACTAGAAAACAAATACTGTTCCACTCCTCTTCCAGATGGCTTCCTTCCCTAACAGTACATTTGCTGTTGTTGTTGTTGTTCAGTCGCTAAGTTGTATCTGACTGTGCGACTCTATGGACTGCAGCATGCCAGGCCTCCCTGTCCTTCACTGTCTCCTGGACTTTGCTCAAACTCATGCCATTGAGTCAGCGATGCTATCGAACCATTTCATCCTCTGCTGCCCTCTTCTCCTTTTGCCTTCACTCTTTCCCAACATCAGGGTCCTTTTCCAATGAGTAGGCTCTTCGCATCGGTATACTCTACTGAGGCTTTCCACTAACACTATCATACTGGAGCTTCACAACAGAATCTGAGGCTGGGTCTCAGGGTTCCCATTTGACAGGGACCAAAAGCGCCCCCGCCCCCCGCCGGCGGGTTAGTCAGTAGCAAAGTCCAGACTACCCAGTTCGCTGGTCACCTTCCCCCACCGGCAATTCTAAAGGCGGGAATGGTGACCTCCCAAGCCTGAACTAGCTTCACCTGCTCCTCAGCCCGCCTCTGACCTTCACTGAGCCACGACGTCGCCCTTCTACCTGCCCAGGACCCTCCCTGACGCACAACACGACGCACGGCAAACGCGGATGGACTTCACTCCTCTCCCGACTCTAAAAGACCACTGGGAAGTCCAAATCTGGCCCTGGCGCTCCCATCCGGGCCTGCAGGTTTTTGTTTTGTTTTGTTTTTGATGGAGCTGGGATTCGCCCCAAATGCTGCAGTCCCCTTTTGCCCAGTGCTCCGGCGTAACCCTCCGTCTCACCTCTTGATAGTGAGGCTTCGGAACAGCGGGTACCACGCGGAGAACTGGCAGTGCAACACATGCTCCTTCTTCATCCTCCAGCCGCCGCCGCCGCCTTTCCCTCTCCTCCCTGCACCTTCCCGGAACCCTGGTCTCCGTCCCGGAAGTGCCCGCCGAGCTGCTTTGGTTGAGGACACTTCCGGTCTATGAGGCAAGGAGGAAGGAGCGAAGAAACCGGGGGCGTGCTTTTAGTATACACACACACACGGCAGCGAAAAGGAACCTTGGGCGTGCTTTTAGTGTACACACAGACACACACGAAGTTCTGGCCGCGGGAGAGGAACTCTGGAAGAGTTCCTAAGAGGGTTGTAAGTAGCGAAACGCCGCGCTTCTCGCCTAGCGGCCGAGTCTGCCCCGGAAGGTAATCTGCGGAGAGGTCACCGGTGGGGGGGGCGCTACGGGTGCCGCGAGGGCCCGAGCGCGCATCCTCCGTCTCCGGTGGCCGCGAGGTGCGGCTGCGACTCCTGCGGTGGAGCTGCACCTCCTGAGTCTCTTTTCCTCGGACCCGCGCTTTCTCCTTTCCTCCCTCTCCCTAAAGGAGTCCGCATCCCTTCGCCGCACGCCTGGGAGTAGGTAACTGGGCGCGCGCGGCCAGTCACGTGCAGGGGTTCCTGGCTGGGGGACGGCGGGCGCACACCTGGAGCCTGCGGACAGCCGCGCGCTCGTCCGGGGCTGCGGACCCGGCTCGCGTCCGCGAGGCGCGGGAAGGGGAGGGGGAGGCAGGTGCAGAGGCACACCGGGGGCTGGGGTGGAAGAGCTGGGCGCCTCGGGGTCCGGAAAACCGCACACCTCACCGTGAGATGTGAGTGTGAGTGCCGCGGCGGAGGCATCTGCACAGGGAGTCACGGCCCCCGCTTGGCTCGTGGGGAAGGCTGTGAACGAAAGCGAAAGAGCCCAGTTCTGCGACCCCGGAAGTCAGACTTTGAAAGTGGCAAGAGAAGGTAAATTTGGAGGACAGAGGAAAGGAGGGATGAGGTGAGGTGTAGCTTTTGAGCATCAAGTTCATTTATTCCATCCTCTTAAACGTACCAGCTTGCAAAAACACAGCCCGATTGTATCCGTACCCATACTGTGCCGGATTCATAAGACTGTAAGGAATGCTAGTCGAATTTGTAATAACATTCTTTTTTCCTCCTCTTTCTCTGCTATTACCTTATCGTCTGTTTTTGTTTTTTCCTTCCGCAAGGAAGTATCAGAAGGCGACCAAAATGTAGAGTACTTAAAAAAGTTCACTTTCTATTTCTAAAGTTGAATGAAAAATGACGAGTTGCTGAGAAACACCTTTTAAACCTAGCCTTACTTCTTACGGGCTTCCCTGGTGACTCAGATGGTAAAGAATCTGCCTGCCAATACAGGAGACTCTAGTTTGATCCCTGGATGGGGAAGATCACCTGGAGAAGGCATTGGCAACCCATTCCAGTATTCTTGCCTGAAGAATTCTATGGAGAGAGGAGCCTGGCGGGCTACAGTCCATGGGGTCAGGAAGAGTCAGGCGCGACTGGGTTACTTTTACCTTCACCTTGCTTCTTAGAGTTACCTACCTTGGGCTTGTCCCCAAGCACTTTTCCCTAAGGGCGCACGTTTTGGATATATGCTTAAAATTGCGCTTTCTTACTGACCCATCTTTGTTGTTCAGTCGCAGAGTAGGCAAAGTGACGGTTATTGACTAATTCCAAATTAAATAATGAAAAAACATCTCCTTCTCTGAATCGATAACATCACTCGTATTGTAGGTTAGTATTTCCAGCTGCCAGCTGGTTTTCTCCACTTGAATATCTTACCAGCATCTCAAACTCAGTGTGTCCAAATTTGAACTTGCGCCACCCATTTCTCCCAGTTTCCTCTAAGATCCTCTCCTTCTTGGAATTAGCTTTGGCATCCCCAGAAGCTCTTTTAAGAAAAACAAACAGTCTCATCTGCAAGGAATTAATCTGTTTGCTCACTGCTGCTCCACTGTAGTCCAGACCTATGTTCTCTCTTTTCTGGGCTATTACAAGAAGTCCTTCACTTGTCTTATTGCCATATGACTATAACCAATTAACTTTCCCAAGAGTTAAGTACAGTCAGTTCACTCTTGCTTAACCAGAACTAAATATAGTGATTGTAAATCACCTGATAAATGCTCAAAAATTGTCAGGTAATATAATTTCAGTAAAATGTTAGTTCCCTTCCTGCCCGCCCGTCCAACCCCTACACCTTCTGAAAAACGAAAGAATACTTTAAGTGGCTTTCCTTTATAAACAAAATAACTACAGGAAATTTTCATCATGTAAGGATAATCATTGTCAGCAAAGAACTCACTTAAAGCAAATCCATCTGAAGTGGATACCAAAATTTTACCATAGATGGTATAAAAGAAGGACTGATCAAAATGTTATTTTCAGGGGCTTCCCTAGTGGTTCAGTGGTTAAGACTCCACAGCAAGGGGCACAAGTTGGATCCCTGATTGCCCTGCAATGCAGCACCCCCCAAGTATATACATACACATGCATACATACAAAAGTCTTGATGGTCCCTTGGATGGCAAGGAGATCAATCCTGAATATTTATTGGAAGGACTGATGCTGAAGTTTCAATACTTTGGCCACCTGATGGGAAGAGCTGACTCATTAGAGGAGACCCTGATAGGAGAAGAGGGCAGCAGAGGATGAGAGGGTTAGATAGCATCACTGACTCAAGGGTTATGAATCTGAGCGAACTCCAGGAGATAGTGAAGGACGGGGAAGCCTGGTGTGCTGCAGTCCACGAGGTCGCAGAGAGTCAGGTACGTCTTACTGACCTACAAAAACATATATGTAATCCTTTAAAAAGCTAAGAATTTTGAAGTTTTATGATTATAACCAAGAATATTAATTGTAACTACATTAATGATATTTTGTTCATTATAAGTCAAGTGGTTTTTCTATGTAATTATTCTGAAACAATTTAGAATGGAATCTTAGACATACCTATTAACACAAAGTAATTTTTTGCAAAAATTGATCTCCCATTTAATTTCTTTTAAGTTGCCTTCTTGATTTCTCTATCTGTAAAACTGCCTGGTTGAGTATAGATGGTATTTACAATACTCAGCTCTTAGCTAGGGGAGATTAACCAGTGTGTGATTTCTTGCTCTGACTTTTTCTTCACTTTGCAGGCTCAGCAAACTGCAGGGACTCGGGTATGGTAATAACTGAATGATGAGGAGCCTGGCCGCATACTCTACAGCCTAGCTTCTGAGATTCTCAGTTTAACTTTTTGAATCTTACTCTTGCTTAACTTGGTAATCCAGCTGTTGTGAAAAAGTGATCATTTCTCTCTCTCTCAACCCCAAGAGGAACATGCACAGCAACGGGAGTTTTCGACGTGCCATTTAGGGTTGTTGAGTGCTTTGTTTGCCTGCAAATGTGGGGGAAATGGGTGGGCTGCCAGCCAAATCTGTGTAAGCCCTTGGCAATGTGTTTATAAATGTTAACATCGTCCCTTACACGAGGGATTGTTTTTGGCTTTCTTTGGGGAGGAGTGGGGAGAGAAAGGTTGAGAGCCACAGGGCTTGCTGAACTCCTGTAAATTTTCAGCCATTCCCCCAGTCACTGTCTCCGCTTTTTGTTCACGTGGATCCTTCCTCTCAGAGTGCTTTCCCAGCCTTCTTGGTCTCTAAATCATAGCTTAGATTCAAACTGCCTTTTAACAGTAGCCTTTTAAAAAAGTTTTTACTATTTTCCCTGCCTCCCGAGTGGATGTGACTTGTGCCTCATTTAAAACACCCTGGCGTCACATTGTCTTGTCTTTCTGGCAGGCATTTGCCTTCATGGCTGTTTGTGTGCTCAAGAGTAATGTCTCCTGGGACAGGATTCGTGGTCACTTTGTACTTGCTATACACTTGAACTTTTGAACTGCCCAGGTTCACAGATCTAGTGACACTGCTGCCCACCACTGTACAGGAATTCCAAAAATCCTGTGACTTTTTCCCTCATTTTCTATGCCCTGGAAAAATCATACATCTGGCACATCATAGACCTTCACCTCTTCAACCAAAGTAGGTGAAAACATGTGACTTAGAACACTCAGCATTATGTGTACTGAGTGCCTGATCGCTCAGTTGTACCCCATTCCTTGGGACCCCAGGGACTGTAGCCCGCCAGGCTCCTCTGTCCATGGTACAAGGGAGTTTTTGTGGTTTTTTTAATGTATAACACACCTACTGGCAAAATGTAGACCTTCAGGTGAACTGATGATCTTCAATTCTAGCTAATGAAGTGGATACAATTTGAATTGAACTTTTAAACCTCAAAATAGCACGGAGTCCGGTAGGAAAGCTCTCTGGCTGTGTGATGGAGCCCGAGGTGCAGCCAAGCGTAGAACGCTGGCTGGTTTCTGCAGATCTGTGTTTGTGGAGATCAGCCCCACACCGCACTATTCAGCTTCTGTCCCTGACTGAAATGGTGCTGAGAGTAATACTCTGTTTGTTTCAGTAATATTTTTGAGGTGGTTTCATAATCGTGGACATTGGGGGAATCGAGCAGTATAGAGTGTTCTTCTGAAACCACTCTTGAATCCCATTTCTGTTTTTAACAGTCAGTAGATTGCCACGGATAGCTGTTGCCCCTTGGGGCTGATTGCAATTGCCCAGCCCTGTTAGTCACTTTTTTCTTTTCTTTTTTTGCAATTTATGTCAGGAGCTTGTTTTTTGTTTTTCTAGACCTCTCACCTTCTAGCTTAAACATTTAAAAATACAGTCTGTTTGAAACAGCTGCTTCTAGCTTAGCATTTGCCAACCGAGAGTCGATTTTTGATCGCTATTCTGTGCTTGAATCTAGCTAACTTGGTTAGATGAGTAGTGGACGAGAATAGGGCTTTTTTTAGTTTTTCAGCTCATCAACAATCTCTGAAGATCTGAGGGCAGCTGTAAAGAGAAACACAAGGGGCCTGAGCAGGTAACACAAATACCTTAAAGTTCCATGTAAATCTGAAGGAACCAGATGCCCTTTTGCCCCTAAAGATACTCACTTGGGGGTCAGGGGAGGACCTCTGTGCTCTTCTAAATTATGTGTTACTGACCATTTTGTCCACTACGGATCCAGATTAAGAATCTTTTTGTAGAGAAAATTAGAGTCTGGCTCTTCCTATCTGGCCTTCTGGTGCTGCTTGTACCTCTAAGGACTACAGTTCTCTGCTTTTAAGAAGCTTGGGTCATAGTCACTTTAAAAGGAGGTAAACGTTTTAACTTAGTCCAGATGTTTTGTACCACTCAAGACAGACTTGTGCATTGGATGGAGTTGCTTGGTTGCCTGAGAGTCACTTTCTCTTAAGTGTCAGAACTAAAAGGGGGGGAAGTTTCCCTTCTCTGATATATATGTTATAAATAGAAGGGAATGGAAATCGAGAATATAAAAATCGCAGTGGATAAAGTACTCTCCTCGGGGTGTGGAGCACGCAGGTGCAGACAAGTAGTAACTAACTTGTGGTACGCTTTCATCCAGGGCAGCCTGCCACTTTAATTGTATATAATAATGTTAACTGTTTGTCTGATCTAAATCAATGCCAGTTAAAAGTTCACTTAATAATTACCATCTGGGTTACTTTCAAAGGAACAGCTGCCTGTTTTCTTTTGCTGTATTCATAGAATTAATATGCCGACTGACGGTCTCTAAATATCTCAACATCCATGTAGCTTACTACTTTGTCACTGAGACAGAGGATCAGTTGAGGAAGTCCAACAGCTAAGTATTGTTTCCTGAAAGAGAGAACAGAGAAAACAGAGGGGAGGAAATTATCAGTGGCGTACTCAGTTAGGAAGCACAGAATGGGGAAGTCCCTGGTGGTCCAGTGGTTAAGGCTCCATGCTCCCAATGTAGGCCGCCCAGGTTCCATCCCTGGTTAGGAAACTAGATCCCACATGTCACAGCTAAGGCCCAGCAAAGTCAAATAAATGAGTGTTTAAAAATAAAAGGGCCTTTCCATCAGGCGGCAGCCATCAGGTTGAGCCGACATGGGTGCCTACAAGTACATCCAGGAGCTGTGGAGGAAGAAGCAGTCGGACGTGATGCGCTTCCTGCTGCGGGTACGCTGCTGGCAGTACCGCCAGCTCTCGGCGCTGCACCGCGCCCCGCCCCCCACCCGGCCCGACAAGGCGCGCAGGCTGGGCTACAAGGCCAAGCAAGGCTATGTCATATACCGGATCCGCGGGGGCCGCAAGTGCCCAGTTCCTAAGGGTGCCACCTACGGCAAGCCTGTCCACCACGGTGTCAACCAGCTCAAGTTTGCGCGGAGCCTGCAGTCGGTTGCAGTCGCTGGCCGCCACTGTGGGGCCCTGAGGGTCCTGAACTCCTACTGGGTTGGTGAAGATTCTACATACAAATTCTTTGAGGTTATCCTCATTGATCCATTCCATAAAGCTATTAGAAGAAACCCTGACACCCAGTGGATCACCAAACCAGTCCACAAGCACAGGGTGATGCAGGGGCTGACGTCTGCAGGCAGAAAGAGCCGCAGCCTGGGCAAGGGCCACAAGTTCCACCACACTATTGGTGGCTCTCGCCGTGCAGCTTGGAGAAGGCGCAATACTCTCCAGCTCCACCGCTACCGCTAATATAAGTAATGTTTGTAAAGTTCTTACCTAATAAACAATTTAGGACGTTAAAAATAAATAAATAAATAAAAAATAAAAGGAAGCACAGAATGAAGTTTCCAGGTTGAAAGGACCCACTGGAATCCCCTACAGTGACATCAACATCATCAGACATCAACAACTGTGGGTTCCAGAGGAGGAACATGGGGTCACGTCAAAGAGGATCCAGGATCAGTGACTCCAGATTTCTCAGCAGCCAGCTTGCTTCTCAGAAGCAAGACACTGAGCAAGCATCTCCACATGTGATTTTCAGCCCATAACTGCATCTGCAGCCAGATTATCAATCAACTTTGGGGGTAGAAAAAAGATTTTCAGACATTCAGGATGCAAGAATTGAGGGAATGCACGAGAGAGACAACGGACGTTATGGCCCACAGCCATCTGGACGGGGCTCTCTGCTGACAGATTGTGCTTCCAGTTAATTCTTTATGTGCTGCTGTGACTTTGATCCACATGGAACCTTTGGATGGGCCACTGAACCGTGCAGTTTTCAATTGAAATGGTATATACATTAAATGGGAGAGAGAAACAGCTAGCCCATATAATACAGTTTCACTGTAAAGGGTTGATAAGGGATGGCAGTTGAGGGGCGGGCATGGGGCATGAGGTACAATCTTTGGTCTGTTTCTCCTTGGAAAGTGTTTTCTGAAGAGCTCAGGCAGGGCAGGGTGTGGGCTGGTCTCACTGGGCCACTTCCTGTTCTTTCCTGGCTGTTGCCGAGGCCTCGTGTTTCCAGTTCTGTCTCCACCTCGGGGCAGCTGGCAGCTCTCCCCCACCTTCAGCAGAGGAACGCAGCTTTGATGACCCCGGTTTTTCCCCCATTTAGGTAAATGCTTTGACCAGTGACCTGTGGACAAATGTATAGTTCAGAAAACTTAATGTAGCCTAAACCAATCTCATTCTCTTATAGTGTGAAGTTCTTGCCTGTGGACTGTAAAGATCAACTAGTTTGAAAATGGAACAAGAACCAGCAGGTTCTTCTCAAAATGCTGAGCAGTCTATTATCTCAGAGGAGGTATACATTGTCTTTTTACTTCCCTTCCACTTTGCCACATAAAGCTGAGTTTAAAAGAAATTTGCAGTTTCAAATGATTGTTTTTTATTCTTATAGGTAGTTTTTAAACATATCTCCTGCTCCTTTTAAGGACTCAGGGACACTTTGCTCTTGTGTGGTGGCAGTGGTGTCTCTTCATTATATGCATTAGTGAAATTGAGGCTGTGTTTATTTTTATTTATTTATTTATTTTTTGAGGCTGTTTTTAAAGTGGGTTTCGACTGTTGATTTTTAAAATTCTCAATTTTTACTTATCTTTTTAAATTTAGTCTTTATTAAAGTATCATTGATTTATAGTGTTGGGTTAATTTCTGCTGTATGGCAGAGTGATTCAGTTAAATATATATGTACACATACATCTTTTTCATATTTTTCATATGGTTTATTCCAGGATGTTGAATGTAGTTCCCTGTGCTGTACAGTATGACTTTGTTGTTTCAGATTTCATTGAAAGTTTCCCTGGATAGAAGAATAAATCATATGTGAATTTTAAGGCTTAGACATTTTGTCCTAAATATCACATATTGGTTAGCTATTTGTGGCCTCAATATGCATGCTTAAGGACAACAAAAACCTAAGGTGTTAGTTGTGGTCTAAATTCCACAACTAATGTATTGAATATATCTTGCGTGTTACCCAGTTTACCTTTTAAAAAGTCTGTTCCTGTAGGAACCATTGCAAAGGACAAATTTTAAATCCTTCATCTTTGAAACTCTGCGCTTGACACCTTTCTGGAATTCTTTTTGATTTAAAAATATTTGTGTTGTCTGTGAACAGATCTGCTGAATAATTATTAGGTTGCTGCTGGCGACAAGTAAAAGATAGAATACTTAGAAAAAGGCCACTTGCTGCTTTATGTGCACAGGGAGCCTTTGTGCTCACTCAGGGTAGTCTGTAGGTAAGGTAGTCCTGGCAACCTAACCTACTCGGCGTCTAAGTGTGATGATGCTGGGTGCCCTTCAGGCTGGGTGCTAAACCCATGTCACAGTGGGGGATGTGCTGGTTGGCCATGGTGTCCCCGGAGTCTGCTTTGCTGTGTAGTCATTGGCAGTCAGATGCCACTGAGTTTCACAACCTGAAACACACCTGTGTGACTGGCACCAGGTTGGAGGAGAGAAGGTCAGGAGCATCCAAGAAAACTCCTTCCTCAGACCTCACCCTACCCCAGAATTCATGAGGTCTCATCTCTTCTCAGTTCTCAGTCCTACCTCCAGAATTCGACAGAACAGCAGGTCCACCATCAGAAAAACAGCTTTTGCAACTTGGAACTGAAAACTTGAACACAGATTTTGAGGGGGCAAACATCATCATTGAGAGCCACAAAAAATTCGAAACAATGAAAAAATAAAAAACAGCTCAGTTTGAAAGTTTCCCAACTTACTGTCTGATTTCCTTTTAGTTAATTTCAGAAGGAAAATGGGTCAAACTTGAAAAAACAACTTACAGAGATCCTACTGGTAAAACAAGGTAAACTGTTTTTCTCTTTTTATAAAATGCTCAGGATTTGGGTTCTCGGAGTGTCTATTTAGTGTTTGGCATAAGCGTTGATCTTTCCTCACTGTAAGCTCTGTTTTAAAGAATCTAGTTGAGCTGTTTTAATACCATTCTCAAGTAGATTAGGGTGAACCTAAAACTTTTGGGCCAAGCCTAATTTCAGCTGATAAAGCAGCAGAATAATAACAGTACAAGTTATTTCCTTCTCTAAAACCAGTTTTTTCATCTCTGAATTCGAATGTAAGAGAAAACACTGCTGGGTTTGGGATAAAATGTGCGGGCTGGTACTTGTTCATGGAAAGGTAAGTTGAGGGAGAAAGTTTTATAAAGCAAATACCAATTGCCATAAAGAAATGTGGGAGTGGGGAGGGAGTTCTGGAGTCTGGCCCCTGCAGTGTCTTGATACTGTGCTAAGAAAATTATTTGCAGTCAGATCTGTGCATGAAAAAATTTCCATCATAATTATTTTAAAGGACAAATTGAACATCTTAAAAAAAGAAAAATGATTATTACAGTGTATTTACTTGGTAAAAAACTGTACAATCTCCAAAGCAGATCATGAAGACAACCTGATAGTATGAGAAAAGTTCATAAGCTGATAAGAAAATAGGAAAGTGGATACATGCTTTTGCCTTCCTCCTTTTAAATCCAGAATTGTTTGCTTCCTTACCCTCATCTCTAACCACTGCTTTTCTCTATTGAAGGGTTGAGAGTGAGGAAGAAATTCCCTAACCCCCTTTACACAGCAGGATTGTGCCAGTAACTAGGTTGTCAGTACCAGGTTCCCTGAGACAAATCGCTAGTCAGGAATAAGGCTGTAAGAGGGGACCGGGAACCCCTTACCCCACTTGTTCTTCTGGGGAACGTTTTCCTCTTAGATGGGATCTCACAAATGCAAAGCAGAGCACTTACCAAAGAGGATTAATTCCTCAGTAGATAGTAAATTTCTTAGATTGAGTGCTCAGGGTCACTGGTGTTAAAATCTCCGCTGTACATAACTGTCTCTGGTTCACGTGATGACACAGAGTGTTCTTTGGAATTTGCGCAGGGGCGAGGTTTGCACTGACCGCTTCACGGCCTTCAGAGCTTGATCAGCTGTGCTACTCACCGCAGATCTGTGATCCAGACTGAAATGTTTCAAGTAAATGACTTGCGAGCTGCTTGAAAAGGCAGCTCAAGTGAAGAGCAGACCCTCCATTCAGAGGCAGAGGGTTAGATGTAGTCAGCAGTGGATTTCCTTGGTAATTTCAGAAGTGGTGGGAAAGCGCAGGTGGCTCTTTTTTCAGTACAGCTCTTTACGGTGTGGCGTTCTTGGCCGGTACCCTCAGCACATGTGCGTTCTTCAAACTTATAAGGTGCTGGTCACACACGAAACCTAAGGCCAGTCTTCTCTTCAGCACTAATGCTTCCGACTTCTCTTGTCTGCCCGAACAGAACGTGGGAGACCGTGAAGCGGACAACCAGGAAAGGCCAGTCGGCTGACGGTATGAGTGCAGATCTGTTAGAACTCTCCCGAACGCAAGTCCCCACACGTGGCTGTGGGAGCCTGGGGGTAGGACGGTTTCTTACTATAACTCCGACTTCAGAGCAGGGTTGTCTTCACATAGGCTCTTTCATCCTCTGGTGTTCTGTTTGCAACACTATATAACTAAATGGAGCTTTCTTTATAAGTAACTTCTGGTTCCTGTTACATAGGCTCAGAACAGTGTTTCAGAAGGGAAGATGTAATCCTACTCAGAGCCAGACGTAAGTCAGTGTAATTTGAAGCCACACGCTGTGTCTAGATGTGTTACGACTTCTAGAAGTCCCTTTGTGTTCTGGACAGAGCATCTAGGTGAGAGCCTTTAGTTTGGAAACCTTACTTGGCAGTACGGTGTGCTTTATAGTAGTGACCACTTGCTTTGCAGAAATGAGGCAGTGAATTAAGAAAAGGTTATTCATTCAGTCCACCTTGCCTTCCAGGCATGAAGGCTTTGGCTACAGGTATCCCAGAACAGTCCTGAAAACCACCTCTGGTCTAGGGGAAGCTGGGCAGTAGGTCTTTCTTGCTTTTCCCTTTTATTTTTCCTCTTTGTTCTGTGTTCTGGTTTTCCTAGAAGCAGACAGAGTAGCTGCTGCAGCCGCTGTATTTTCATGCTGGAAAAGTGAGAGGAGCTGAGTGGTCCTGAGTAGTCGTGTTTTCCAGAATTCCTTTGGGTTTGGTTTGGTGTGAAGGCCAAATAACTTGGGAGAGAAGGCCTTTCTCTCATCCTAGAACAATAAAGCTCAGTGTAGCTAGCATATACCATGACTAGTGGAACTTACTTTCTTTATTGCCTAAAGGACGTCTAAGAGCACAGATCAGCGTAACTTCAGTGGCCGCCTGGCTGTGGCTGGGTGAGAAATGGTCTCCACAGAGGTTCGTGGAGACTGAAATTTTGTCCTGCACCCTGGGCTAAATGTTTCCTTCTAGTTGTGATTTTCTTTTAAGGAAATGGAGACAATAAAAATCTTTTATAAAATAAAGTTTTATTTTATAAAAAAGGAAATTAAACAGCATGGAAGTGTCATTATTTTTTCCTTGTTTTTCTTAATGAGAATAACTTCCAAAGTTAACTGCCAGTATTTGAACTTAAATTAACTTCCTATTACTAATGGCAAATGCAAGAAAGACTTTAGCTGCAGTGTTTCTTAAGACGTGGGCTTTCAGTTAGACTGCTCTAAACAAAAATCACTGGCATCGCTGACCTCCCACTGGGGCTTCCCTGGTTTTATTTCCTGCTGGCAGGTGTGGCAGTCATCCCTGTGTTGCAGAGAACCCTTCACTACGAATGCATCATTCTGGTGAAGCAGTTCCGACCCCCAATGGGGGGCTACTGCCTAGAATTCCCCGCGGGTGAGTAATAGCACTGGGGGGAGAGCTGCCCCCGGGGGACAGTGGGACTAAGCCCAGGCAGAGCCTGAGGACAGTGGTGTTTAAATACTTAACAGCTTTTCATCTGTCCATGTGGTTTCAAGTAAAACAAAACCACGCGTGCAGTGAAGTACCTCCAGGCCACACCCCAGTGATCCGCAAATCCATGGAGGTGTCACAGCTCACTTTTCCAGGCCACCTGCCCTCTTCTTGGCGACATGCTTTCTCATTCTTTCTAGCCTCTGAGTCATTGCTTCTCCTTAATTTGTCAAAAGTATTTCATTTTCCATCACTCGCGATCTGCCTCTGGCAAATTGACACAGTAACTACACCCAGCTCTTTAAAAACTGAACGGAAAAGGTACCGTGATCCTCCCATATCTAAGCAGGCCAAGGAAATTGTCTTAATTTCAACTCAAATATTCAGTTGTTACAGAAGGTATCTAGAGTTGAATGCAGTACATATTCTAGGACTTCCTTGGGTTGTTTCCGTCTGAAGGGATGAGGTCTCATTTCTTGTTAGTGGTTGACGTTCTCTATTTTCAGTCTATCTCTTAATACCACATTAAGTAACAGGTTTATTTTCTTTCTCATTTCATTGAAGAAATAACTTTAAAAGTACTTGAGGGACTTTCCCTGATGGTCCACTGGTTAAGAATCCACCTGCCAGTGCAGGGGATGGGTTTAAGCCCTGGAAGATCCCACGTGCTGCGGAGCAGCTAAGCCCGTGCGCCACATCTGAAGTCTGCTCTAGAGCCCGGGAGCGTCAACAAGAGAAGCCGCTGCAATGAGAAGCCCTCGCACTGCAGCTAAGCAGCTCCCAATTGCTGCAAATGTAGAAAACCCATGTGCTGCAATGAAGACCCAGTGTAGCCAAAAATAGAACAAATACGCCATTTCAGTTTAAAAAAGAAAAAGGAATTGACTAACCCATGTTCACTTTTTCTTAGCATTTTTAAAATTCCTTTCAGGAAAAAGGACTTGCTATATTGCTGTCCTCCTCACAGTAAACTAGTGGGACGTGCATCTTCCCCCTTTGCCTTTGCTTCCCTTCTTTTCCATCTTCTCCTGCCCAGGAGACATTTACACTGGTGATTCCCTAAAAGGCCTCCACGTGGCTCTAAGGGAGGAAAGCAAGATGGGTAACACTGTCCCCATGCCTGCGCTGCAGTCGCGTGACTCGTCCAGAATTGCCAGCCAGCACCTGGCTGAATCCGCCAGTGCAGGAGGTCGCGCTGTAGGGTAGCTTTGATGCTGAGGTGTTCACAGAAGCATCTAGGGCTAAACACAAGAAGCAGAAACTACTAAATCTGCCAGGAGTGTCCTTCTGCCTTTCGTTTTTCTATGATGGGTCAGAACCTGAGTCAGTTTTATCTGCATGCCCACTCTTCCCAGACCTCTTGGTTCTTGGCACGTAGCTCAGCAGCAGGGGGTTCCCTGTCCCGCCTCTCACGTGCCTGGGACTTGCAGGTCTCATCGATGAGAACGAAAGCCCGGAAGCAGCTGCTCTTCGGGAGCTTGAGGAGGAAACCGGCTACAAGGGTGATGTTGCTGAATGCTCTCCAGGTTCGTGCTGCTCCCACAAAACCAGCCAAATGGTCAGTTGTTCTGGGTGTGAAAGGATTGATTCTTTGGCTGTTCTTCATGTTGGGAATTCAGATGGCTTCTCTTTGGCTAATTCCCTGAAGACAAAGCCTAGATGAAGGCTGGTCATCTGTAAGTGAACCCTGTCCCCCCTCCCCACCATGAGAGCACAGCTGAACAAAAATGATCGGAAATTGGAGAATTATGAAATTAGGGTGCCTTTCAGGGTCTCCACATTCTAAGCTTTATTTCTTACCTCACCCACACGCCACACTTGTTACTAGGGGACTTTCTTGATGTGGTCAAAGGATTTTACGTTTAACCCCTCAGACTTACCAAACTTCCCTCAGGAACTCTGGGGAAAATGAGTACTGATGACACGTGTGCTTTGCAG
The DNA here is from genome assembly GCA_007570785.1 of Antilocapra americana. Taxonomy (NCBI): domain Eukaryota; kingdom Metazoa; phylum Chordata; class Mammalia; order Artiodactyla; family Antilocapridae; genus Antilocapra; species Antilocapra americana. Next base: position 5,130,542 of record ML661250.1, on the reverse strand, counting down.
CCTGCCAGCGTGTGTACTAAGCGAATAGGAGAAACTAGTTCTCCTGCGTGACTTCCATGTTAACGATGAGTCCCAAGCTGACTCTTCCTCCGGAGACAGTCAGTGATGAATGACATCTCACTAGTGTCTGGAAAGGTGACCCGCTGCCTCTTTCCCCAGCCGTGTGCATGGATCCAGGCTTGTCCAACTGCACCGCTCACATCGTGACCGTAACTATCAATGGAGATGACGCTGAAAACGTAAGGCCTAAGCCGAAGCCAGGTACGTGTGCGCTGGGTGCATTGACAGTGGTTGCGCTGCCCTGAATATCTTTTAACACACTACTAGCTTGATTTGTATTACCGGAATAATGGTCTTTCACAGATGCTTCCGTCAGTACACTTGGCTATTTTTCTAATCTTGTGTATTTAGCACTTTTCTCACAGCACTTGCTTGATTGTTTTTTGGTATGTGTGTTTATTTTAATGCAAACAAAACAAACAAAATACACAAGAGACTTAAGCTTTCAAAGATGACAAGAATAACGTCTTACAACAGAATGTCTTAAATGGTTTGATTTTTACTCAGACTAACGGTTTAAGTTTTATCCATTCTAAGTATTCTATCTTCTCTCTCCTTTAGTGCCCAAAGTACCTTGTTAAAACTTTAGAATATCTTTTATTTTAGAATTGATTATTTACAAATAGTAAAGAAAGGTTTGAATATACTAAAATTCAGACTTTGAATTCCATCAAATTACACTAACTGTTTGATAGAAAAAGGCAGCAACAAGTGATCTAAGTGAAGTCACTCAGTCGTGTCCGACTCTTAGCAACCCTGTGGACTGTAGCTTGCCAGGCTCCTCTATCCATGGGGTTTTCCAGGCAAGAATACTGGAGTGGGTTGCCATTTCCTTCTCCAACTTCCTTGATTTTTATGGTTTATATGAAATGTTAAATTATGTATTTCATGTTTTCTGTATGGTGTTTATTCCCACTTAAGAGCTATGGGCCTTAAATAGTAAACAGTGAAAATTTTCAGAATCACTCTGATTTCTGTCTCCATCTATATTGTAAGAATGGCAGGAATGCTGTGGCACAGCACCATAGTAACTATTCCTTATTGAGTTCCATGTCTAGTGACCCTTTGGGGAAATTCTTTGCCCCATGTTTCTTAGCAAGCTTGGATTCAGAGGCTGTAATGCCTCTGTCAATTCCATGTGCTCTCCCAGCCCCATAGAGGATGGTGGAGACACAGACATCACCATACATCACGGGTCAGAGTGGAGGTCTTCCATTTCCCAACCCTTTTAATTGTTCCTCAATGTTTCCAGTTTCCCATTGCAGCTAATTTTAAGTGCTCAGTTTTCAAACTAGTGGATGTAAGATGCTGAGGCAGAGTTTGGCAGTTCCTCAGAGAGTTACACTTGGAAGTAGCCTGTGATCCAGCGATTCCACCCCTAGGTGAATCCCCAGAAAAATCAAAAGCAGGGGCTCCAATAGATACGTGGACATTCAGCACCACTCACAATACCCAAAAGGTGGAAACAACCCAAGTGTCCATTAACAGAGGGGTAAACAAAATGTGGCCCATTCTTGCAGTGGAATATTATTCAGCCGTAAAGCAGTGAAGCAGGCTGATACATGAAGCTTGGAAGCATTGTGTTCAGTGAGACTAAGCTGGACACAGGAGGGAAAATGTTGGGAGTCCACTGATAGGAGACACCTGTGTATTATGACACCTCCTATTTCATAGAGACAGAAGGTGGAATCGAGGTCACCGAGGAGTGGGGGGGGGAATTCCTGTTCAGTGGGCACCGCCTTTCTGTTGGGGATGATGACAGCGCTCTCATGATTGCGCAACAGTGTGGAATGTGTTCAGTGCCACTGAATTGGTACCTCCAAAAATGGTCAGATTGGTAAGTTTTATGTTATATATATTTTAACAGTTTAAGAATACAGATGCATATGTGTATATATGTTTATATCACAGAGTATGCTTTAAACTTGGCTATTAAAACATTTGATTTGGAGAAGAATAACATTGTACTATTGGGATTTTTTTTTTTTACCATGTATATAAATGAAACTAGTAGAGACCCAGGTTTCTGTTAAACTCTTGTAGCCTTTTTGTCATGTCTTGCACAAAAGCCTTGCTGAAATGTCCTCTCTCCTGTGTGTTTTCAGGAGATGGAGGTACGTCGTCACACCCCGGGGGCTGACCTCGTGCGCCGTGTGTTGCGGCGGGAGTGGCTGAGGCATCGTGAGTTGCTCGGGTGGGCTCACCTGGTGTCTGGCTCTGTTTTCACTTGTACTTTGTTTGTTTAGAATTTGTGGAAGTAATTTCCTTACCAAAGAATGACCTGCTGAATAGACTTGAGGGTAAGTATCACCTGACTTTCTCTGTTTTTCCCACCCCAAACCCCAACAAATGGGGTACTGAACATAATTGTTTGTTTTTCCTCATTTAAGTGAATACCTAGAAACTGTTAATAAAACTGCAGGTGACCTATGATGTCTCCTTTCCGGGTGGCAGAGCATTTGAAAGTAGCAAAACATTCCATGTCAAGTCCAAGTTATAGCCATCATCACCAGGAGCACAGCTCAGGCCCACAGGTCGGACTGGGTTGAGGCTCAGCTGACGTATTAGTTACAACTTAGAACAAGTCCTTTAGCTTTTCTCATTAAATGGGAGCAGTAAGACAGCCCCTGCCTCTGAGAAGGCAGGAGGAAAACTAAATGGGATAATGTTGCCACACAGATGCTGGAAGGTTATGTTCTATTATGTTTTCTTTTTTATATTAGAATAATATCCTTTTTAAAAAATTCCTTCCCTCTTCTGTCCAGCTAACTTCCCTTCCAGCCTTATAGGGGCAGAATATTGAGGATGGTGGAGAGGAATCTGTAGATATAGAAGTGGGAGGGGCAGAGAAAGCCCCTTTACTAGCCAGCTTTATTAACATCACGATATAGTAACCATTATTTATTCAGCAAGTTACTTTTGGGAAGTGGGCAAGAAGGCCTTTGGAGTGCAGTTTGCTATGAGGATAGCTTTCAGCGTCTCCACCCCCCTCCCCACTCCCAGCTGGCACAGATGAGCAAGACGGAACCATGTCTTTGAGGGTCAGACCGTCTCTGAGCTTGTTCTTGAGCAAGTGGCTGGGAAACAAGGGACAGATTGCCATCTGAGTAAAACAGAAGTCCTCACGAAAGCCCCCTGAGGTCTGATTCTGAGACCTCACTCCGGTCCCTCTGAGCACACAGCTTCACATCCACGTGGAACACGTGTGTCCCTGACAGTGGCGCGGGTACGTGAGCCATCATCGCTGGGTGGTTTAAAGCAGCAGAGCCCCGTGATGAGCCATCCGCAGGTGATGGGTGGCTCTGTAAACGTAAAAGGCGTCACTGTCTCAACGTTAAAATCATCACCCGGCATGTGTGCTCCTGTCTTTTCTTGTTCCAACTGTTCCTTGTTCTTGTCTCATGCTGGAGACATAATTCTGCTCTTACATCCTGTATTCTTCCACTAGAGTAAGATCCCTGAAGGCAGAAAGTGTCTTGTTCATCACCGTTATCACCAGCGCCTAGCCCAGGAACGGCACACAGTGGCTGCTCGGTGCACACTGGCTGACTGGTAAGGGGTGTTGTTATCTGTTTTCGACTTGGTTATCTGACTTATGCTCTTCACCTCCTCTAGCTCTGATAGCTGAAGAACGTCTGATGGTGGACGCCAGAGTCTATTCCTACGCTCTGGCCTTGAAACACGCAAACACGAAGCCGTTTGAGGTGCCCTTCCTGAAGTTTTAAGACCGAAGGACAGTAGCCGTCCTTTTGTAAACAGGACACCAGGCCTCCTTCACTGAGACTTCATAATCAGCTTAGTTGTAATGGAGATTTGAAATTAGCTTTTTCTTAAAATAAAACAACACAGAATACATGTGGTGGTATGGAATTGTAATTACAGGTAAGCTGTAGCCATCATTTAAATGCTAGACTCCAGCTCATATTAACAGAGAAGAACACAAAAGGCTGGTATGTTAAATCCAGCTGTTAAAAAGCTCAGCTATTACTTTTCTAGTCTAATCCAGGATACATAGGAAAATAGTCCTGAATTCCAAATTAGGTCAATTTTTCCCAGTCCCCACTAAAACCTATGTATGCAAATAACCATTTACGGTGTCAGGTTTTTTTTTAAAGCCATATCTGTATAGGGACTTTCTCCTGACTGAATTATCTACTATATGGAATTAATCTGCATAGCAGGGGAGATTAAAATAAGAATAACATTTGTGATAAGCAGATGTTTCCACTTAGATGTTCCTAACAGCCACCTACCTGCTGGAGGTTGACCAGCTCTTATATGATGAAAAATGGTTGATTCATTAATCAAAATACAGGGCCCTGCTCTCAAGCATGTGTATATACTTTGGAATCTCATTTCCTATCCTCACCTCAAAAAGTGCTTAGTTTCTAAAAACCAAATCCTTAGTATCAAGATTTACATGATTTGGGGCACTGTCTTGATGGCTCAGATGGTAAAGAATCTGCCTGCAATGCAGGAGACCTGGGTTCGATCCCTGGGTTAGGAAAATCCCCCGGAGAAGGAAATGGCAACCCACCCCAGTATTCTTGCCTGCAGAATTCCATGGACAGAGCAGCCTGTCCAGGGCCACAGTCCATGGGATCGCAGACTCGGACATGACTAAGTGACTTTCTTTCCCTTGGTGTTGAACCCTGAGTGTAGCCAGCATGGTTAGCAAGGATGTATGTTCTTTAAAGGAAAACCCAGGGGCTGTTTCTGGCTCACATCCTGCCGCCCCCCCCCCCCCCGCCCGCTCCATCCCCACCCCCAGGGTCCACCAGTGTCACTGGCAGCCTCTTCCTACCTCTCGAGCTTGGCTCCTGTGTGGCCTCCAGTGGCTCCAGCATTACTGCCTGTTAGGTGCACAGTTCTCTGGGTGCTTCTCACTGGCTACCCCTGAATCTTGTTTCCAGCCCTGAACCCAGGGGTCAGCCAGGCCCCTCAGAACCATATAAAATCAGGGGACTAATGACAAAAATGCCAGAATATAGTCTGTCTACAGGTTCACTGTCTCACCTAGAAGTATTTTTATGAGCAAAAATAGATGTTTATATTGTACTTCCTGAACAAGAATGGGAGGCATTGTGGAACCAGTGAACTGTGTGCAGTGTCTCCTCTCTGTGTGAGTACTGTGAAGATTCAGCCCCAACTGGTTGCTCTAACGGTAGCCTTTCCTTAGTGCCTTTAAAAAAGAAAAGTCCTTATTTTTAACCATGGGCATCATGATTCTCGAGACTGTATAGACCTTTCCCTTGAGGAATCCAGGCTCTGGTCATTACTCCTTCAAAGTCAGGAGGCGCTGAGGGATAGAGAAAACACGCAGGCCCAAGCACAGTCTCCAAACAGGCCAGCTCGTGCAAGACCGCTCCCATGGCAACTGATGAAGCTCCTCTAAAATGCTGCCTTTTCCTAAGGTCACAGTTGACAAGTGATAGCTAAACCCTAGAGTATCCCCCTCATGCAGTTTATGTTCTCCATATCAAAGGCTATGCTTTGGAAATTGGGTCAGTTTGAGGAGTGGCAGTCTGTTTTCACTGGCTGGCTCTACTGTATCAGTATTTACAAGTTGAAAGTTTAGATTAATAGCAGTATTTCCCCCTTCTCTGGGGATAAACAGCTGAAACACTGGGTGGTAGTTCCATGGTAACAGTGGTCCAGGGCCCCCAGGAGATGCTTTCCAATCAACGTAGCCACTGTTCTATCCGCTGTATTGTCTCTGCCTCCTTGTTCCTAAAATTAGTTGGTTTTGCGATCCTCAGCTAAAGCAGATAAACTTCCTGTACTTACTAAGAAAGTCAACCATGACAGAAAACCATACTAATGAGAAGGACATCTTTGAAAAATTAAGTTCCATCTTTTTGGACAATAAAGCACAATAAATAAAAATGAAGAAAAACTGTGCTGCTTCAAACAGAGACTGGGACACTGAGAACATTTTTTCCCTGTTCTTTCCAAACGTCAGTCACAAAACTAAGTGCCTTTTTGTTGGTCACTGTCCCTCCATATTTTTAGGATTAAACTAATACATTTGCAATAGATATCTCAAGATGAATTTTGTATGCATACAATGGATCTATACAAGTAATCTTAGAAATCTTTTAATATCAGACTTTATTTTTCCAACACAACTGAAAGTTTTATTAAATAAAATTTTATTGTCTACTGTTTACACTCATGTTGCTGCTGTAAAGTACAACAACATACACAAATTCCTAGCATGAATTACTCATCGTTCACCCCCCACTGAACTACAGACACTGTTTGAGAATTTGATGTTTGCTTTAGGAATTTAAGAAAAAAAAAATTGGGGCATATTATCTTGAACTGTATTCTCAAGTGATCTGTTGGAATTCAAAGGCATAGCCAATACTGCAAAACAGCACTGGCTGTGCTGTCCCTAGGAGGAAAAGGGAGTGGAAAACAAGAAGAGGAACTGAGCAGTTGTTTCTGGTGACAGACGTGACTGAAAGCTTGACTCTGGCCCCCTGGACGGATCGGCTGCTTTGCGGAAGAACAAATAAACTGGGGGAGGGTGTGAATGTGGATACTATGAGTTAAAAAGTATAAAAAGTAATTATATCTAAAATATAGATTAGATATAAATGCTCCAGAACTCCTTAAATAAGCTCAAAAATACTGCAAAGTGGCAATTTGAACTACATTTATTTTTAAACAAGTGGGGGGAAACTGAGTGTTTTGAATGTCGTGTGCAGAACTGATCCACGTCACCATCTCACCGTCACGACTGAACATGGCAAGGCAGGGACACTGGTTTCCAGCATCACAGGCAACACTGCATGTGTGTGTTTTAATGAATAATGTAAACTTCAGTGTTAAGGCAGCTGGTACTAACGCTGCACACAGGCTTAGCTCTGCGCCCATTTCAGGAATGAGACGGTCAGCACTTGAAAACAAACTGAGAGGAGGAAAGGGGAGCCAGCATCATCTGACAAAAACAACGCATCCAAGTATTTTTCCTTTCACACACACAAAAAGAAATACTGGAACACTTAGAAAAACAAAGCACCCATCCCGCCAACTTCAGCCTGTTCCTTAACAAATATTTCAAAATACTGATAAATAATAGTGACTGCAAGCAGAATTCCAGTGCCAGAGCCAATGGCCCCGAGGAAGTCAGCCAATACCGACAGGGCGCCGATGCATAAGCCCCCAAACGCAGCTGCTGTGGGGATGTACCTGGAAGACAAAAACCAAATAAGTCAGGTGGAGCAGCAGAAGGGTGATTCAACTAAAGGGAATTGTCTGCAATACTGATGGCTTGTCTGGGGCCACCCGGTTAACAAGCTGATGAAAACTGATGAAGGGCATGATCGGACTCCCTTATTTCAAGAAACCAGTTAACAGCCAAGAAAGGCAATACATGATTTTCATGCCAGAAGAATCCTCAACTCTCACTTAAGTATTGGAATATTTAGTATTGTTTGCAAGTGGGTAACCTTTTAGCTCCCTCTTTTAGATAAACAGTGAACTTCAAAATGTTTTCCTAAGTAGCAAATTTATGTGATAAGATTTGGATGATCCTCTGTAACAGTAATTCAACCTTGGCAACATATTGGAATCACCTGGAGAAGTGTTAAAAATAATGGGACTGTGGGACTTCCCCAGTGGTCCAGCAATTAAAATTAAGACTTTTGTCTTCCAATTCAGGGACATGGGTTCGATCCCTGGTGGGGGAACTAAGGTCGTCCCACAAGCCTTGGGGTGCAGCCAAAAATCTAAAAAGCAAACAAAATACAGTGAGATTGTATTTAAAATACTCCAGACAGGGAAAAATATATAAGGAGGGGTGGTGGTGAAGACAGTAGAGGAAACAAGAATGGGAGAATGGTAACAACTAAAGCTGGATGCAGCCAGGACCCAGAGGTTCACTTTACCATCCTCTATAATCCAGTCTGTGTTAAATAAAAAGTTTAAAATACCAATGCCTTTTTAACAAATGCTTCTGGAACGTGGCTATCTACATGGAAAAGAAGGAACCTGGACCCCTTTCTCACACCAAACACAAGAATTAGATCAGAGTGGTCACAGATATCAACATAAGAGGATCAACTTTTGTGACCTTGGTTTCTTAGCTTAACACCAATAGCAGCACAAAACAGAAAGAGAAAAACTGAAGTTGATCAAAATTAAAAACGTGCATCAGAGGATGCCATTAAGAAAGTGGGAAGACAACCCACAGAATGGGACAAAATATTTGCAAATCATATACCTGACAAGACACATCCAAAATAAAATTTTTTAATCTTACAAACCCAGAAACAAAAAGATAACCCAATTAAAAATTTTAAATACACAAAAAGATGGAAGAGACATTTCTCCAAAGAACACACTCAAATGGCTAATTAACACATGAAAAGATGTTGAACATCATTACTCCTCAGGGAGAAGCAAATCAAAACCACAATGAAAAAGGAACACCCCAATGAGATAACACTCATACCCACTAGGTGGCCAACATCAAAACAAGAACTGGAGAATGGGGCGGCCGCTCTGAAAGAGTCTGGCAGTATCTCAACATGTTCAACACAGCTGCTACATGACCCAACAATTCCATTCAGCAAAATGAAAACATACATCCACACAATACCATACAAGTATGTTCACAACATTATTCATGACAGCCAGAAAGTGGAAACAATCAAAATTTCTATCAGCTGGATAAACTGAACACAGTTATATCTATACAAGGGAATACTAGTCAAAAACAAAGGCTGAACCCTGAAAACTTTACACTAAGTGAAAGAAGATACTCACAAGGGATCACGTATAACTTCATTTCTATGAAATGCCCAGGACAGGCAAATCTATAGGGATTGAAGAAAAAGCCTGAGGCTGGGAGTTGGGAGGGCTGGGCAGAAATGGGGAATAACTAAATGGATACAAGGTTTCTTTCTGGGTGATGGAAATGTCTCTAAAATTATATTGTAATCATTACACACTCAAAAGTATACTAAAAATAAAAAACAACCCACTAAACCATATACTTCAAATGACTACATTACAAGATATGTGAATTATATCAAAAAAGTTACAAAAAAACTAAAAACTGAGGTCTGGGGCCCAATGCAGGCCAAGTAAATCACAACTCGTACAAGTGGGACAACAGTAATTTTTAAGAGCTCCCAGGTGATTTTTAGCGCAGCCAATCAATGGGAACCTTAAAACAATAGGTGTCAATTTTGATGTGGAGAATAATTCAATTTTTTGTTGAATTTTGATTCTTTTGTGGTAAGCAGAAAAAAAAATGCTTCAAATACGAACTTAAAAATTGTAATATCCAACAATAAATGAAAGCGAGATCAAAACAGCAAGTGCACCTGCACTGTACATGACCCCCCGCCACCCCCCAAACATGGGGTATAACGCGCCTCCCCTACTGCACTGTGCGTGACCCCCCGCCACCCCACCA
>ML661250.1:5015713-5121042 GCA_007570785.1 Antilocapra americana | reverse complement strand
ACGCGCCTCCCCTACTGCACTGTGCGTGACCCCCCGCCACCCCACCAGGCACGGGGTCTGACGCGCCTCACCTATTAAGCTCATGAACCATGGAGGTATCTCTGTGGCCCCTCATCACCATCTGTTGTTCTTTAAGCTGTTTAGCTACCTGCGAAGAGAAAAACAAATTTTTTAAAATCAAACTCTATTACCAGGTTCTGTGAGACGTAACTTCCATATACTAACAGAGTGTGGGAAAGCTGAAGTAGGCGCTGCCGTAACATCATCCCCTGGCTGCGCTGCCGCACAAGCATGTTATGTGTATCTTAAGCTGAAGTTTCCCAATCTTTTTTGTTACCTCCATAAAGGGAACTAAAGAATAAGACTTTGTTGGGCAGGGTTGAGCTTTGGAAGGTCACAAACCATTGTAATATCTAAGAATTCTTCACTTTCCAGGAACTAGTTTTTAACTCCTTGGGGGTGACATTACCTCGTAAAGAATGTATGAATTAAGAGTTTAAATTACAAAAGTAAGTGTATCAATTATCATTTGATACCTAAAAATTATGAATTTTTTTCATTTTCAAATAAACCAAATGCTTACATCTTTGGCTGAGGAACCAGACACCTCTATCCATGTCTTAGAAAAGAATGCACATGATCCCAACATGAAGATGATATAAACCACCACGTGGACAGGATCCTCAAATATGGCACCCATGGACTCAGGAGGAGAAAGGTAGTAACAAAGGCCTCCCACTGGGTAAGAACGGGCAGGTCCTCCCCCACTGACATCCTACAGAAAAGGATCAAAAGCATAAGTGGTCACATTTCTGTGAATTTTCAAACTCCTCAAAGTATGGCAATGTCTTAAGCTCAAAGCACGTACAACTAATGATTCTACGTAACTTAAGGACTTACTTTCATATCTAAAATATCTTTGCTCTTACAAAATTATACAGTATCTTGTTACATAAAAAACATTGCAAATATACTAACAGAAGAGCAATTTTTAAAAAAAACATTGTAATACAACTATAAGAAGACTTCCCTCTTCCTGAAGACACAAATATGGTTACATTTACACCAATCTCTGGTAACATTTAAAATATGAAACTTTCTGAATTATGTAAGAGTACACACACATTTCTTCACTACAAAGAATGGAATCAACTGAAATATTAATACAAGACTAACACATCGCTGCCTTAACTCTATGATATTTATTATAAAGAAGTCTTTTAGTAAATATCTGTAATGGAATTTTGTTATCCACATAAACATTTATGAATTCTTACAGTCAAAGAAATGGGAATAACACATTTGTTTATAGTAAATGAAGGTTCTGGGCATACAGGGTGGGAAAGCAATTTTGGGATGCAATGATTAAAATGTCTTGTTCCAGAAATTACAATTTCCAAATGATTCCTTTATTGTGCCCCTAGAATCACTAATTCCAAATCAAATGCCCTATACAACTACTCAGTTGTATAGATTTATTACTGTGAAATTATCATAGCAGTAATTACTGCCAAAGTCTATCCTGGGTGGCACTAGTGGTAAAGGACCCTCCTGCAATGCAGGAGCATGGGACATGCACTCAGTCCCTGGTCAGGAAGATCCCCTGGAGAAGGGCCTGGCCACCCACTCCAGGATTCTTGCCTGGAGAATCCCACGGACACAGAAGCCTGGCGGGCTGCAATCCATAGGGTCGCAGAGTCAGACACGACTTAAGTGACTCAGTATGCGTATCAACTCTTAAAGGAAGGGCCAGCCCTTTCCCCTACCACAGGTAATCCAATTTCTGTTAAATGAGGAAAAAGGAGTCTAGCTGACCCTTGAACAATTACAGGGGTTGTGGCACTGACCCTCCACACAGGCAAAACCCACCTGTAAGTTATGGTTACCCGTCTGCATACACAGCTCCTCTGCATCGCAGGGTTCAGCCTGCTGCAGATGGTGCGGGACTGAAGCGTTCACAGTAACATCTAAGTGGACGCTCAAAGCCCAAAGAGCTGTGTAAGAGTCAACTGTACTATGGGTAAAGGCAATCCTATTTCTTTCAACTGACAGTCAAGCTACAGTCTCTTCCTATTAAATTTTATATTTTAAAAAATGACTTTCAGCAAAAGCAGAAAGTTATGTCACTACAACGTATACCGCAGAAGTAGCACATTAAGACAAATAAACAGAGTATGCACCATACTTCAGGAATAACTAAAAAAAAAAAATAATTCTTTGGGGGAATACAAATTATTGAATTACATACTCTGAAAACAATAAAAGGATCTTACTCTTCTCTAATTCTATAGCTTTAAGGAGCAAAAATACTCCTTCCTTGGTTGCAAATTTTAAGTAGTCAAAATTCAATCTACAATAACTCACATCTTGATCACAATGTGGCTGGAGTGCTTCAGTAGGAGCTATGATGAAGAGGAAGGCAGAATTTACTAGATTCCATTTCTAGCAACTCTGTTCTTTCTTCACTAGTAATTACATACCTTTCTCCAGCTAATCACAAACTAGGTTACTGCCATTTGGACTATGAAAAACCATAGGGGAGGCAGAAGAGGATGATTTCAGACTCCCATATAATCAGCAAATTGTTTCCTTGAAAAAAGCAGTATGCAAGACAAGAGTGTAGTAAGAATACAAAACAGTCATTTTCATGAGAGCAACTGTAATCTTAACCTAAAAGGTCACTTAAATGAGTTGTGAAAATGCTTCTTCAGTTCAGTTCAGTCGCTCAGGCATGTCAGACTCTGCGACCCCATGAATCGTAGCACGCCAGGCCTCCCTGTCCATCACCAACTCCCAGAGTCCACCCAAACCCATAACCATCGACTTGGTGATGCCATCCAACCATCTCATCCTCTGTCGTCCCCTTCTCCTCCTGCCTCCAATCCTTCCCAGCATCAGGGTCTTTTCAAATGAGTCAACTCTTTGCATGAGGTGGCCCAAGTATTGGAGTTTCAGCTTCAACTGATTCAGTCCTTCCAATGAACACCCAGGACTGATCTCCTTTAGGATGGACGGGTTGGATCTCCTTGCAGTCCAAGGGACTCTCAAGAGTCTTCTCCAACACCACAGTTCAAAAGCATCAATTCTTCAGCACTCAGCTTTCTTCACCATCCAACTCTCACATCCACACATGACCGCTGGAAAAACCATAGCCTCAGCTAGATGAACCTTTGTTGGCAAAATAATGTCTCTGCTTTTCAATATGCTATCCAGGTTGGCCATAACTTTCTTTCTAAGGAGTAAGTGTCTTTTAATTTTATGGTTGCAGTCAGCATCTGCAGTGATTTTGGAGCCCCAAAAAATAAAGTCTGACACTGTTTCCACTGTTTCTCCATCTATCGCCCATGAAATGATGGGACCAGATGCCATGATCTTAGTTTTCTGAATGCTGAGCTTTAAGCCCACTTTTTCACTCTCCTCTTTCACTTTCATCAAGAGGCTTTTTATTAGTTCCTCTTCACTTTCTGCCATAAGGGTGGTGCCATCTCCATATCTGAGGTTATTGATATTTCTCCCGCCAATCTTGATTCCAGCTTGTGCTTCTTCCAGCCCTGCGTTTCTCATGATGTACTCTGCATATAAGTTAAATAAGCAGGGTGACAATATACAGCCTTGACATACTCCTTTTCCTATTTGGAACCAGTCTGTTGTTCCACGTCCAGTTCTAACTGTTGCTTCCTGACCTGCATACAGGTTTCTCAAGAGACAGGTCAGATGGTCTGGTATTCCCATCTCCTTCAGAATTTTCCACAGTTTGTTGTGATCCACACAGTCAAAGTCTTTGGTATGGTCACTGAAGCAGAAATAGATGTTTTTCTTCAACTCCCTTGTTTTTTTGATGATCCAACGGATGTTGGCAATTTGATCTCTGATTCCTATGCCTTTTCTAAAACCAGCTTAAACATCTGGAAGTTCACGGTTCACGTATTGCTGAAGCCTGGGTTGGAGAATTTTGAGCATTACTTTACTAGCGTGTGAGATGAGTGCAATTGTGTGGTAGTTCGAGCATTCTTTGGCACTGACTTTCTTTGGGACTGGAATGAAAACTGACCTTTTCCAGTCCTGTGGCCACTGCTGAGTTTTCCAAATTTGCTGGCATATTGAGTACAGCACTTTCACAGCATCATCTTTCAGGATTTGAAAATAGCTCAACTGGAATTCCATCACCTCCACTAGCTTTGTTCATAGTGATGCTTCCTAAGGCCCACTTAACTTCACATTCCAGGATGTTTGGCTCTAGGTGAGTGATCACACTATCGTGATTAACTGGGTCATGAAGATCTTTTTTGTACAGTTCTTCTGTGTATTCTTGCCACCTCTTCTTAATATCTTCTGCTTCTCTTAGATCCATACCATTTCTGTCCTTTATTGAGCCCATCTTTGCATGAAATGTTCCCTTGGTATCTCTAATTTTCCTGAAGAGATCTCTACTCTTTCTCATTCTGTTATTTTCCTCTATTTCTTTGCATTGATTGCTGAGGAAGGCTTTCTTATCTCTTCTTGCTATTCTTTGGAACTCTGCATTCAGATGGGGATATCTTTCCTTTTCTCCTTTGCTTTTCGCGTCTCTTCTTTTCACAGCTATTTTTAAAGCCTCCTCAGACAGCCATTTTGCTTTTTTGCATTTCTTATCCATGGGGATGGTCTTAATCCCTGTCTCCTGTACAATGTCACAAACCTCCGTCCATAGTTCATCAGGCACTCTGTCTATCAGATCTAGTCCCTTAAATCTATTTCTCACTTCTACTGTATAATTATAAGGAATTTGATTTAGGTCATACCTGAATGGTCTACTGGTTTTCCCTACTTTATTCAATTTAAGTCTGACTTTGGCAATAAGGAGTTCATGATCTGAGCCACAGTCAGCTCCCGGTCTTGTTTTTGCTGACTGTATAGAGCCTCTCCATGTTTGGCTGCAAGGAATATAACAAAGTACTTGGCCAGTCTCAGTTTCACAATGCTTACAGGTTTTCAACTTCCAAATAAATGATAAACTATGTTATAGGTAAGTGAATTTGAAAATATTACAGCAAGTGCTTCAATTATGGCTCACCTCTTTCAGGTAAAAATATAAACACAAAATGTAAATTACAATAAATCTGAATACTTAGAATAAATAATGAAATACTCACGGCCCACTGTCCTAGCAAATTTACTAGAAAGTTGCCGCTGAATCGAACCGACAGCATTTGGGAAATCACGTACAGGTTGGACACCAGGGCAGACTGCAGGATGATGGGGATGTTGGACGTGTAGAAGAGCTTGATGGGGTAGCTGCTGTACTGCCCACGGTACCGGGCTGACTTGATGGGCAAGTCCACACGGAATCCCTGAAAAAGGAAGCTCAGGAGTGAGTCAGAGGGACTGCACACAGCACGAATCTGGACAGTCACAGAAGGAAATCTGCCAAGACAATGCTAGCAAACTCTCCCTTCCACACAGACACAGAAATAGAAATCTTTCTCTACTTCATAACCACGGATACTTTGTAGCTCAGCGTCTATTAAACAATGGAACTGTTTGCCTAAGTAGATTCTGCAATGCTGACTTGGTTAGCTACTAATATTCAAATGGCATGCACCTCTTTTGAGAGCAAGAATAAAAATCCACACCCCGCTTACTTCAAAGATGGTATACTCACCTGAAAATATATAACAACAGCAAACACAAAAACTGTGGCAATGAGGTTCATGAGATTGGGCAAATTCTGACGATAGAAAGCCTCTCTCAGAGCTCGGACTTTGTCTGTCCTGGTGGCCAGTAAATGAAAGAGAGCTATGACTGCGCCCTCAAACTCCGTACCTGATGAAACAAGACAGGAATCAACTGCAGCCTCAGCACCCAAAGCTGTCCCAAAGTCAAAACAAGCAACCATGAAACTCCAGTACAGGGCAGAAGATAGCAGTCAAAATAATTCAACTACATTTACTTTATGATACAGCCATGTGTGGAGCTTCTAAAAAATGCTGACATCACCGAGGCAAAAGTACCTTTTGTTAGCGTAAATTTGAAGTTTTCTCAAGATACTATTCTTGATGAAAACAGTCAAAGAAGAATAAACCAAAGCAAATATTTAGTTCATAATGGTTGGCCTCGCCTTTACTTTGGGTGAAGGGGCTGGAGATGGGGAAAAGAAGCAGCAAAGCAGCATACAGATGTCAGAATGAAAAGATCAACACTCCCCTATCAGGCTGGCCTTCAAGCTCACTTTACCAAGTACATTAATAAGCCATCACTGCTATTGCTTGTCTTAAGGCTGGGATCAGGTGAGATGTCAACAGTTACAAATCCTGGATAGCATCTGAGGGAAGTGGAGGTGGGTAAGCTGAAAGCCAACTGAGTATTTCAAAATGTAGGTGCTATTACCAAGCGAAGGAGAACAGCAGCAAAAGTACTCGTGCTCTCTGATGACACAATCAATGACATTTCTTTATCCATCTGAAAAATCTTAATCCACTACCTCTTTATCTGCTGCAAGTGCTGAAATCTGTCAAAGTCAATGACTTCTGGAGCAGTGGCTTAGACAATTAGATTTTTTAAGTGTTTGCAATCACTGAATTTTTAAATGAGCAGAGGCTAACATTTTGAGATTCTTTCTGGAGTAATACTTCATACTCCACCAATCTCTGCTTATTCTCTTTGGAACACCTGCCATCCACTGTTGCCCGGGACAGCAAAGCAGGGCATCTGAGGTCCACCTGCTACCCCACCTCGTGCTCCTCTCAGCACACATCCAGCCAAACCCATGCAGTTGTGTCCCTGTGCGTTGTACCTCGGCCAGTGTTAATGGTAGTGGGACTAAAGGCCTTCCAGACAATGGTTTCACAGATGTTGGTGGCAATAAAGAGGGAAATCCCAGACCCCAAGCCGTAACCCTTCTGTAGCAGCTCATCTAACAGCAGCACAATCAAACCAGCAACAAACAACTGTGGGGAAAGAAATGCAAGTAAGCAGAAGCAAGAATAAATTCAGAAAGGGGCAGTGAACACCACGGACTACTTTCAAAGTACAGGCATTTTCAACATTAAAACCTAGCTATTGCAGTATCACTGTTATGACTCTGCATCTTTCAACCCTCACTGGAAGCCAGTTCTGCAAATCAGGATTGGAAATGTCACATTATAAAGCTGACATTTTGACTTTTAAGGTATATTTATATTTCTCTACAATGTTTAAATAAGGCCTATTGAGAAGTACCCTAAAACAAAAATATTCACAGTTGTATTATTTATGACAGCAAGAAACTAAGAGCATTCCAAATAGCTTCAATGAAGAGAAAAACCAAATGAAATATGTTACGATAACAAGATGCAATACTATAGGCCATTAAAGGAAGAGCATGTGAACTATGCTGATACAGTTTTTAAGTATTATATATTTTATATATGTATTATACATGATATAAAATATACACAGAAGGAGTTGAAAAGTAGACCACGAATTTGTCCACAGATTATAACAATGTAAAAATGCCTACATACAATGACAAAATGTAAATCTGAGACAATTAAGGGTTCACCAGGTTCTTAAGCTTGTAATTTTTTTAAAAAAATGAAAGCATACTAACTTTATGTGAAATTGAAAATTCTTTATTTTCCTCTTGGAGAAGACATTTCAGTAGAAGTATGTACCAATCAGAAATAACCCATAGCTTTGCAAGTGACCTCTGTGGTCAAATGACTCCCTCCCAGTACACCGCTGGAAGTATGCTTACCTTACATTTTCTCTGTTTTCTCTTTTTCTGAGTTATCATTTCAATGGCTGTACAGAGCCTAATTTGTCTACTTAAGAGTCTTTTAGTTTGAATTTCAATGGACTGTAAAAAAGGTAAAATTCTCAAAACTTCTAAAAGAGCTCATGAATTCTTTACTGTTTGAAAACCACGTTTACCAATCTGACCAGATTAAAGACAAGCTAGCACTTAACTACTGAGATTTTATTTTAACCATAGTTATATAACAGGTACATACTCCTCATCAGAAATACAGAAGCCCACCCCGCATGGAGCATAATAGTGGTTCACAAACCCCTGGCCAACCACAAAGTGCTATCGTGGGTTTCTGATTAAATGACCTGCCTAAGGTCCCACAGGCAGCCCTGAAACAGCAGTAATTCTTCAAAACCCTGTTCCCACCCATGCCCATCAGACAGGAGGGTGATCTGTGTATATCCAGTAAAAATCAAACTCATGCTTCTCCAACTGGACAAAGGAATTATAGGGAAATAAACGAGAAATGGTTTCTATAACTGAAAGAGTAAGATAAACGATGGTAAGAGAAAAAAAAGCATGCATGCCTATGAGAAGGGAATGAGAAATCAGGAACTGAAAGCATCTCATTGATTAGAACAGTGATAAAAACTTGAATACTAACTGCATGCTTTTCTAGAGTGTTCAGTACATATGAAACTCTAAAATGTGTATAAAAATAACACTAACATCTCAGCCTTGCTTACGCGTGCGTGCGCACACACACACACACCTCAGTTTGGACAAAAGAATACTTACCTCTACTGTGTCCCATGCACACTGACACTGTCTATTCTTTTTGGAAACTGTAATCAAGACCCCCTATTTAGATCTCAAAACTCAACAGTGGAAAAACACTGATCATGTGAATGAAACAAGAATAATTAAGGTGAGAAATACCTTACATAACAGCATGCAAACAGTTTTCAAAATCTCTAGGTGAAAACACACTGATCCAATCATATCTCTTCAGTGAATCCACACATTTTCAATGTTAGCAATGCCTTAAAAAGAGGCAGGGGTCACTACCCATATGTATCACCAAACATGAAAATTTCTCTATACATTAACACTAGAAGAATTTACCACAAGACAAATATTTGTGCACCTGAATTTACGTAAACAACTTAGCATATATCCACTTTACTTGCTTTGTTCCAGAAACTACTCCTTGATTTCTGGTACTGAAAAAATAGCTTAACTCCATTTTCTCTATCAGTTCAAACTCATAAAGGACTATTCAAGAAGTCAATACTTTAACCAAGAAGTGGTCAGCTGAAGTTCCTTAAGAATATAAATATGCCCTTACTAAAACACTAGAAAAGTTTTACTGACGTATAATGGTCTAAGAACTAGACAGATGCCAACTCTGAGTGTCTTTTAAAAAGCAGGATTATTCTAACTATGGTCATAAAGCGAACGCTATCAAGAAACAAAATGAGGCAAGAACTGGTATATCAGCCTCCTTACACTGAAGTACTGAAAGATATTAAAACCAGTTTCCTGGGGATCTTCTCTCCCCATCTACTGTAACCCTTCTTCCTCTAACTCCCAAGGGTTTTAAGTTTGCCACTCAAGGTGTTTTTTAAATGAAGAAATAATGACAAAGCTATCCTTTAAAGAAATGTACCTTGTTCCAAATGGGAACTCACTAGGGGCTCAGAAAACTACCTTACAGTCCATTAAAAATGCCTCCCCTGAAAAAGACAAACTATTTCCACTTCATTTACAAAAGCCCTGTGATCTGTGTTAATGAATAACACATAAATAGCTCAACAATCTCTTTCTCCTTGGTCTAAGTCATACTCACTACACAATCTTCTTACTATGATTTGCTTCCCATGTAAGATTTCCTATTAAAAAAGATGGTTAACCATGCCAATTGGAAATGGTGACATTTCTCAATACTTATATACATATATGTATACACACACTAGTAAAACAGTGTGTGTTTAATTTCATTTTAAACTATTTTTCTGATCTTGATCTTTTTGACCATTAAAAAAATTTTTTCCTAAATTAATCCTAATTTCATAGAGTGAACAAGAGGCATTTCCGAGATAACTAGGACCCTAGATGTTCAGTGTTTAACTTACACAAGCTTCTTCTCAAAATACAGTAAAAATACTATTAGATAACTTAAGTACAATGCATTCCTGGGTAACTTCTCCCAAGGATTTTTAAGAACTGCATTAGAGAAATGGAGTCCTCAAATATCTTTCAAACTTTGCACATTTGAAGATTCTTAGTGGAGGAAAAATGATGCTGGCCTTTAAAAATTCTATTTCAACACATCCATTTAAAAAACCCACAGGATATATACACGGGTGCTTATATGGTATTTCACTGACTACAAGATACTATTATTTGTAACATTATTATGTGTGCCACTAAGAAAGGAAAAAATACTAAACTCTGACAATAACCTGTTACAAAGAATTTTTATTGTCTGCTTATAAAAAAGTTTAGACTTAGATGTTTATCATCTAGCTTGCTCTTTCTGTGCAATAACTGTTCAATAACAAATCACAGCAGATTGTTGCGAGACATTTTAAAAAGCAACTAAACTCAACAGCATACTGTACCAACAAGGTGCATAACCCAGTGATGTAAGGATGATACAAACAGCTGTGACCAAGCTGAGGTACACATGCAGGCAGCGACCACCGTCACAACGACGGCCTGGCTGGCAGCATGGGTAGGAGACCACCAGGTCTAAGAAAACATCCTGATTTCAGAGACATCAAAGTGTGCGTCTCAGAATCAGTGAAATACAGCTGGTAGATCCATGATTCTTTTATTACATATCTACACTTTATTACAAGAAATTTTAGTTTTTTACATCAATACAACTTATATGTCACTTCAATAATCAAAATATAATTAAGTAAAATAATTCAAAAGTAAGAAAATGACCATATTAGTCATCTAAAGAACTGTTACAAAAGAAAACTGTTTTTGTTATCTCTGTATGAAAAATTGGATTTCTTACCTGAATGATGATAAGGAGACAGATTCCAGCACCCATTTCAGCAGGATCCCCATACATGCCCGTCATGACATACACAATGGCTTGCCCAATGGTAATGATCATACCAAATACTGACAAAAATGGGGGAAAGGAGGACATACTTACAACCAAAGATAAAGAAAGACTAGAAAAACACCTTTCCCACAAAATTCTCAAATTTGGGAAAGACTCTTTAAGTTGTATTGATGCTCACATTTCTGGGCTCCATTGAACAAGGCTCTGTCTTTGGGTGTATCCCCAACTTCAATGATTTTGGCTCCAGCTAACAACTGCATGATCAAACCAGATGTTACAATTGGGGAGATACCCAATTCCATTAAAGTTCCTGTAAGGAAGGGGAAAGAAGTAAATAATCTTTACTGTACCCAATGGATACAACCAAGCAACTTAGCACACATAGCACATACCCAATAGAAATTAGTTTAGAAGTGGCCCAGTCCCTAAAATTACAAATACTGAAATACATGCTTAAAAGTTAACAAGAAAATTTTCATTCCTTAAACATTAATTGCTAAAAAAACTCATTTAACACAATCTCACAATAATACATTGACTCAAAATTACTATAAATACCACAAAAATGTAAACTTCTGTAAATTCTAAACTTAAATTATGAAAGAAACCATTTGAAAGAAATAGTCCAAGATTTCTTTCCAAATCACTGTTCTTAAAATTTACACCAAGCTAATAAGAAATGATACTTAAGAATAGTTGTCTCTCTCTCAATTCAAAATCTAAAATTATATAAAAAGTCATCAAAATCAATGTTGTAGAATATTTAATGACATAAAAATGTTAATGACATCCTGGATAAGAAAAAGTACTCAAAAACAGTATGTACGGTTTGACTGACTATTTAAGTGGAAAATCATCTTCTGTTATTTTAGTTTGGCTATCAGGATGTTTGTACTATTAATGAACTTATCCGCAAAACAGAGTCACAGACATAAGAGAACAGACCTGTGGTTGCCAAGGGCGGGGGTGGGGGAGGGATCGACTGGAAGGTTGGGTTAGCAGATGAAAACTACTACATATAGAAAAGATAAAACACCAAGGTCCTCCTGTGCTACAGTCCGCCTGTACAGCACAAGGAACTACACTCAGTATCCTATTATAAACCATCATGGAAAGAAATATGTAAAAAAAAGTATGTAAATGTGTAACTGAATCACTCTGTTGTACAGCAGAAATTAACACATTGTAAATCAACTATTTTTGAATAAAATAAATTTTTTTAAAAGATGTTTTTATTGTTATTTTTACTCAATGGGTTTATGGGTAATTTTTATTCTTTTTTGCCTCTATTTTGTAAAATTTTTCTTTGTAGAAAATAAGCATTACACTTCTAGCAAAAAAAAAAGAAAGAAAACCAAATAAACCAAGCGTGTAAGATAACATACAAAACTAATAATTCCATATAACCAAGACAACATTTCCATTGGTCATTCTGTCACATCACAACCTTAATTCCTGACTTTTATAAATGCTAAAAAGACGCCTTTAATATGAGAAAGATTTCATCTTAAATGGACTTCATGTGTTTTTCAAATACTTCTTTAATGGTAAAGAGATAAAAACATGTCACTGTTAAAGCTAGTCGGCAGGTGGGTAGATGTCTTTTAAATCAAATCACCAAAATTTAAACTGCAAATAGATCTAGTCCAAAAATTAATCCAATCAAGCTTAATGAACATTTTCACTTAGGAAATATGGCACTTCAACTCAGTAGGGAAAAGGATAAATGGACCTTGGCAAATGACTAGACCTTTATAGAAAATTAAGCCTAGATTCCCTATCTCATGATTTCCAGCAATATAAAGGCCATATATTTAGAAAATATAACCATAGAAGATAAAAAGCAAAAGTACTTGAAGTGAGTATGTTTATAATCCTGGAAAATAAAAAGCCTTTCAAAGCATGACAAAATACCTACAAACCACAAAGAAAAAGACAGACGATATGATTAGATACAACTGTGAAACCTCCATGTGGCAAAAGACAGGATGATAGTTAAAAGAAAAATATTCAAATACAAGTCATAAAGAGCTCAAATCTTTAAGCAAAGAATTCTCACAAATGGATTTCAAAATGAACAAGTAACAACAGTGAAATAAGTCAGCCAGAGAAACAAATACCATATGGTATCACTTACATGTGCAATTTAAAAACTACAACAAACTAGTGAATACAGTAACAAAATTAGCAGTCTCACTGCAAAGTCACTGCAGATGGTGACTGCAGACATGAAATTAAAAGACACTTGCTCCTTGGAAGAAAAGTTATGACCAACCTAGGCAGCATATTAAAAAGCAGAGACATCACTTTGTCAACAAAGGTCCGTCGAGTCAAAGCTATGGTTTTTCCAGTAGTCATGGATGGATGTGAGAATTGGACTATAAAGAAAGCTGAGCACTGAAAAATTGATGCTTTTGAACTGTGGTGTTGGAGAAGACTCTTGAGAGTCCCTTGGACTGCAGGGAGATCCAACCAGTCCATCCTAAAGGAGATCAGTCCTGAATATTCATTGGAAGGACAGATGCTGAAACTGAAACTCCAATACTCTGGCCACCTGATGTGAAGAACTGACTCATTTGAAAAGACCCTGATGCTGGGAAAGATTGAAGGCGGGAGGAGAAGCAGACAACAGAGGATGAGATGGCTGGATGGCATCACCAACTCAATGGACATGAGTTTGAGTAAACTCCAGGAGTTGGTGATGGACAGGGAGGCCTGGTGTGCTGCAGTCCATGGGGTCGCAAAGAGTTGGGCACAACTGAGCGACTGAACAGAACTGAACTGAAGCAGTCTCACAGATACAGAGAACAAACTAAAGGGGAGGGGTGGGGGGAAGGAGCACAGTATAGGGGTTGAGGATGGGAGGTTAAAAACTACAGGGTTTAAGACAGGCTCAAGGGTATATTGTACAACACAAGGAAATATAGCCATCCCTTCCAAAAAAAAAGAATAATAAAAAAGAGATAAATGGCACAGCCACTCCCAGTAATGTTCTTTTCTCAGGAAAATACCAACATAGAAGGGAATCCCAGCACCCAAATCTTTACTAAGTAACCCTGAAACTCTAACCAAGGCTGGCTGGGTCAGGTGTAAACCGTGGTAACCTGGAATTATGAACTGAGATCCGAAGAACCCAGGAGCTGTTGAAGCCAAATCACGAAGACAAGGTTCCCAGCTAGCCCCTGCTGCTGAGGTCTGAAGACTGACTGGTTCTCCCTTCCCAAGGCTAAGCTATTCTACCTCCTCTTTGGATTCCAAAAATAACTAGTTTCCTTCCAACAAATCCCAGTTTTATGTTTAAACCACTCAGTCATTTCCTATGATTTATAACAAGTCCACTCATAGAAGAAATACAAATATTCAATAAAAATATAAGACGATGCACTAGTATGGAGGCAAAAGAAAAGCAGCACATACCTCTGTTGGATGCAAGAATAACTCTCATCCAGTAGAAAGGATCTGCAGAATCTGATGACATGATTCCAAACAGTGGTATCTATAGGATTACATTAAATAGTTCATGAAAATGTATTATACAAATTAAGTTTGAACTTAATAATGCATTCACTTAATATCTTAAAAAAAAAAACACTTATCAAGTTCTCTAACGAAACAAGAATACCTTAAATGCATAGTTTTTTAGGGAAAATATAAACAATGGAAATCAGTACTTTTCACCAGTAAATACTCCTATCAGTACGGAGACATGCTGCCCACCATCTGAAGCTACGAAACATCACTGAGCTGCACACTTAAAATGGTTAAGATGGTAAATTTCATGTTTTTGCAATTAAAGAAAATGTTCTTTATCAGTAAAGTGTAAGATATATCTACCAAGTCACAGACAGAGAAGGCAGTGGCACCCCACTCCAGTGCTCTTGCCTGGAAAATCCCATGGACGGAGCAGCCTGGTGGGCTGCAGTTCCATGAGGTCACTAAGAGTCGGACACAACTGAGCAACTTCACCTTCACTTTTCACTTTCATGCATTGGAGAAGGAAATGGCAACCCACTCCAGTGTTCTTGCCTGGAGAATCCCAGGGACGGCGGAGCCTGGTGGGCTGCCGTCTGTGGGGTCGCACAGAGCCGGACACGACTGAAGCGACTCAGCAGCAGCAGCAACAACCATGTCACAGAATAATTTTGCAAAGCTATGGGTACAAATGACATCCAAGGCCATGCTCCAAATGTAAGACTGAAGACAATATATACAGTAAATGCAGCCATTAAAAATTATACTACAAAAAAATTTTTTTTTCAGTATCAGATATCAGGGGATATCTGGGAATTGTCTAGGAAGACAATTTTGGTTGTCCCAACCTGAAGGGGGTGTCAATGGCATCTGCTGGGGAGAGGACCCTCACCAGAAGACACTAACAAAAGTCTAATGAGAGAGCAGAGTCCAGGTGGCATTTATGGCAATTCTCTCAGCCGATCTCACCTCCCTCCATTCTCTCAAGCTAAAAAACACTATAGAGAACAACAGACCCCAAACCCTTAAACTGCATCTGGGAAGGGAAAATAAGCCTGTTGGAGGTTCAGTGGAAAGAGAATCAAGAAGTCACCAGTCCTGGGCAGAAATCCCTAAGCATGAGAAAGAAAGGTACAGCTTGGCAGCTCTGTAAATCCATTACAGAAAAAAAACCAAAAATAACACAAAATACGTAAATTAATTAAGGGCACGAAAAGTCATGAGAAATGTGACACTTCAAGAAATATAACTCAAATTATGTTTCTTCTTCTTGGGTTCTAGCTGTAAAGCTGAAAATATTTACTATCTGGCCATTTACAGAAAAAATGTTTGAAGACCCTTGGGTTAGAAGATTCAGTAAGTTCAAAGCAATAAAAACCATAATCCCAGTAAGCTTTCTTAAAGAAACTGACAAGCTGATTCTAAAATTTAAATGAGTGACTGAGAACTGACAAAATCATTCTGAGAAGAAAGAGCAAAGTTGGATGACTTTTACAACCTAACTACAGGATTCTGTCTAAAGCTACAGTAATCGAAACAGTTATGGTTTACCATAATGATGAAATATGATCAATGGAACAGAACTCAGAGTACAAAAACAGATCCATGCTTAAATGGCTAACTGATTTTCAACAACGATGCCAAGGTTAATTCAATGGAGAAAGGATAGCCTTTTCAACTGGCCTGTCCATATAGAAAGAAATGAGCCCTAACCTTACCTCATGCCATACACAAAAATTAACTTGGAACAGTCCATAAACCAAAACATAAAAGCTAAAACTATTTAGAAGAATACAGGAGAATATCTTCACAATACATATATCTGATAAAGGACTTGTATCCAGAAAATATTTTAAAAGGCATATAATTCACTAATGGAACAATAATGCAATATTTTTAATGGGAAAAAGACCTGGGGAGAAAACACTTTACAAAAGCTGAACAAATACTCAATAAGTATACGAGAAAGCTGCTCGATATCATTTGCAAGCGAAGTAAAAGTTAAAATCTTACCGTGGAGAAAAGGGAACCTTCCTATACTTTGATGTAAAATGAAAACAGGAGGTTCCTCATAAAACTGAAAATAGAGCTAACATATAATCCAGCAATCTTACTCCTGGGTATATATCCAGAAAAGGTAAAAATTCTAATTCAAAAAGATACAGTCACCCCAATGTTCACAGTGGCACGGTTTACAATAGTCAAGACATGGGAGCAACCCAAAATGTTTAAGGGCTAGTCGGTAGAAGCCAAGTAATACAATGATTTGGCTTTGGAGGATTTATAATTAAAACATGCTATTTACAACATGATTAAAAGCAAACAAAAAGGAAAAATATTTGCACGATACCTGTCAAAGGTTTAACACTTTTATATATAAAAACTTGTCATAAACCAATTTTTAAAATCTTTAGAAGAAAATGGGTAAAGATCATTAACTGAAAACTAAGGAAAAAGGAGAAAATATGTTCAAACCCACTAGGAGCCCAAAAGAAATACACAGTAGAAGAATCATTTCACTATCAACTCAAATTGAAATGATGATTTTCCTATGTACAACAGTTAAGACAAAGAAGCAATCGAAATGTCCATCACAGAGGAATGAATAAAAGATGTGGGTTCTATGTATAATGATGATGCTACTATGTACAATAGTTAAGACACAGAAGTAATCTAAATGTCCATCACAGAGGAATGAATAAAAGAAGATATGGGTTGTACACACACACACACACACACACACACACACACACACACACACACACACACACAGAATGGAATACTACTCAGGTGTTAAAAAGAATGTAGCAACACGGATGGACCTAGAGATTATCCCACTAAGTGAAGTGAGTCGCAAAAGGAAGATAAAGACCACACGATGTCACTTAAATGTGGAGTCTGAAATATAACACGAATGAATGTATTTATGAGAAAGAAACAGACTCACTGACACAGAGAACAGACTGTGGTTATCAAGGGCTGGGGGAGAGGGATGAAATGTAAGTTTGGGATTAGCAGATGCAAGCTAGTATACATAGGGTGGACAAACAAATACTGTATAGCACAGGGAATTATATTCCACTCAATATCCCATATTCAGTATCTGCTATACATCAGAAACTAACACTGTAAATCAACTATACTTCAAGAAAAAGTAATTTTCTAAAAAGATAATGCTCAAAATAATTCAGTATATTTACTATTTGAACTAAAATTAGCTTCTCAAATTATAACCAACCAAGACCTGAGAATAACAGTACAGACATCTGTTCAGTGTTTGGTTACATACCTGACAACATACTAAGAAAATGAAGAGAGTTATAGCAGTCCATAGCACCTTCTCTCTAAACTGGATCTGTGCAACAAAATAAAAATCAGTCAAAACCCAGAAAGAGCAAATGTAAAAAAAGCAAAAATGCATATTAAAGCTTAACCATCATTCTCCATCACAACATGCTTTTATTACTTAGTCTTAAAATACCCTCACCCTTGTGAGTAGCAGCTAAAGCAAACAGCTAAACTTCTCAAGCATCTTTCTTTACTAATCTGAGAATTAACTACTATAGTTTAAATACAGGCAGGCCTTAATACACTGCACCATGTTAGCTGAAACTGAAAAGGATAAAAAGACACATCCAATATTCACACATTTCAGTTAACATCATACTGTACAAAGCCATCACTTATTGTGATAAGGTATTTGTCTTTATGCCTGTAACATTATTCGGTCAGTATTTCATAGACTATGAAAAGCTATAGTTTCTTAATATACCTTACATGTAACGGGAACAACTGTTTTTATAACCTTAAAGAAATTTTAAAAAAGGAATATATTTCCAAATATTATAAAACAGTAACTTTAACAGAAATCTTACTTCTCTCTTTCTAGTCCCTATTCTGGTTAGTTCTATGAGAAATTGAAAGTACAGTAAAAGAGGAAAGTCTGGGAACATTTGGGATTAACAGTATTTCTAGAATTGAAATGCCTTACTTCCAAAAGTGCACTATGATGGAAGAACAATTTGATGCAGTCCCTATCTTTTGAATGCATTTCTGTGACTTTTTTCCTCTGCACTGAATGAATCAAGAAATGAGAGGTATACGCCTGCCCAACTGCAATCCATTTATGTGAAACAGCTGCTGCTGCTGCTGCTAAGTCACTTCAGCCATGTCTGACTCTGTGCGGCCCCATGGATGGCAGCCCACCAGGCTCCCCCGTCCCTGGGATTCTCTAGGCAAGAAAACTGGAGTGGGTTGCCACAGCTGGTACGCATGAAAACTGACCCAAGAGACTGGGTCATTTCTAGTGTGGTGGATCGTAATAGGCAGGAGAATACTGTATCTTATCTAACACACAGGCCAAAGAAACATAAGGTTTGGAAACGCAACAACTTAGAGAACAGTTGTTTTTGAAACCATGAGATAAACTATCTAGATTTAAAAGGTCTACACTAGTTTTATTCACTTTTATGCCTCTTGTGAAGAGAAGGAACAGGTATTTTTCCAGTTACAACCAGAAAAAAGTTGAGGAAAATAAATCAATGTAGCTAGTTTAACAGAGTAAGTCACTTAGCTACCCTCTTTATTACAAAAATATTATACTTACTTTCCTTTCAGGTTTCTGAATTTCTGGTAGGACTGCACAAAAAGGCTTGATAACTTCTAAAAATTTGACTGTTCAAAAAAAAAAGAATAAATGCCCCTATTACAAAGTTTTAAAAAAGATTTTTATTTTTGCAGAATCAAATACAAATGTTCTTTTAATGGCAATCCATCCCATTCCCACCCCCAAAATGAATTAATCATAATGCTCTCCATTTCAAAGTAATTTGCTTCCTCATGCTTGAATCCCACCCCTTTACATATACAGAGAAGGAGTAATTCAGTCAGCATCTCTACATCAAAAGGAGCAAAAGCAGTTGACCAACAAGAACGTGCATTATGGAAGGAAATAGGCCATAAAAGGAGGCAAGTACAAGAAATGAGCTGAAACTGCAGGACTGACAATTTGGGAGTGAAAGATGCTGAAATGCATAAGTGAAAAACATCACATCCCAGCAGTGAAAGTGCCAAGTCCTAACCAGACCACCAGAGAACTGCCTATATAGGTTTTTCAAAGTATTGTATACAATCTCTACTTCATTTCATTAAGTCACTATTCATTGCTTGGAGCTCTCTCATGTAAGAAAATCTCTAAGTACTTGTGTATGCTCAATCCTCAGCCCAGAGAATGATGACATTTCATTAGAAAGTACTGTTTTCCAGGACAACTCATAATGTATAAAAGTAAGATAGACCAAACTTCAGGATAGGCACTCTCTTCTGGCATGGCTTAAGTCAAGTCCTGCCAAAGAACTGGAGGATGAAGATGATAATCATTCGGTCTCTGCCACTGTCTGTAATGTGCAGAAACACAAAAATCCACAACTAGGTTATTAGTTAAGATCATTCTTCCCTTACACACACAGGATGCTATGTATTAACATCATGAAACTGTTTTAAAACTGACGTGAGCAATTACACTTCAGCCAGTTAGCCAAATGCTGACTACAACATCTTTTTTGTTGTTGCTGAATTTATGTTACTGGAGTATGGTTGATTTGACTATCCGATCTTTTTATAAAATCTCTCAAAGTGATGGTGGCCACTGATGTTTGACAGAAGAATCCATAAATTCTCATAAGCAGGTATTTGTTACCCAAGTACCATTTAAGACGACTTGGAAAGCAAATATGAGTTATGAAAAGTGTTCATCTCTACCACAAAACAAATGTCAATCACATCAGGAAACTTCCTAGAATCCCCTTACCCTTTATCCCTTCCCACTTCAACCTAAGCTACCCTCCCAGATTTCTTGGTTTATGGTCATCTGTGTTAGAACATTCATGTTCAAGCAATGCTTTTTTGTCTGCCACCTCACTCTTCCTGTGTTGCAGAATTTAACGCTTTATACTGCAAATTCAAGACCAAGGGTCTCCTATTCCTTTCTAAGCTTTCCGCAAATGTCCGGCTTGGGTTTGCGGTAATCCGCAATCACCCCAACAGCTATGTAAGTATATTTGTGAAGATACGTGGTGTTGAAGGTTTGGGAGAGGGCCCTCGAAAGATTCCCATTATTTAAGGCCTCGTCCCTAAGGCGTATATGACCTGACACACGTTGAGTTATCAGCAAACGCTACAGAATGACTGGAATGAAATATTTAACGAAAACGCTAGGCCACCAATCGCCTCCTTTCCTCCCCTAAAATACACGCCGTGCATCACTTTTTAAAAAATGAAACAAGGCAGGGAGCTTCATTCATCACAACTAATATTCCAAGGGTGATTTTGGAATAAAAATATGAGTTTCCTAAGCTCTTGAAAAATTAAAAGTGGTCCAGGTGTCTCCTGGTTCCTTAACTCCCCGCCCCCAAAGCCAATGGCCTCCCCGCGCCGTCATCCGCTCCACGCCACCCGCTGAGATGCGCAGACCCAGGCCTCCGGGTCCGAGCCCCGCAGCCGGCCCGGGCTGGGCCTCACACGGCTGGCGGAGCCTCGGCTGAGGTCCCCCGGCACGCAGCGGCCCGCGCCTCCCCGGCCCACGGGCTAGGCGACCCCGGGCCGGCGCCCGTGCCCCCGCTTGCTGCCCGTCGGGGCCCGCGCCCTCGGCAAGGGCCTACCACCGCTACTCACTGCCCATGGCGGCGGCTGGGGCGGCCCGGCGGGGCCCAGCGGCCTCGGCGCGGCCTTCGCTCGGCTCCCGCGGCTCGAGCCTCGGCGCCCGCTCGCTGCACGCTCCGGCGGGCCCCGCGCAGGCTCCGCCCGGCCCCGCGCAGGCTCCGCCCCTGGCCACCTGACCCGCGTTGTCGCCCGGCCAGACCCCACCCCCTGACGACAGCCGGGCTGTAGGCCGCCTGCGCAGAAGACTTCCGCCTCGTTGCCATGGCCACCGCCGGCGTGGGCGTCCGCCTGCCGAGCCCAGGAGGTGGGGCCCTCTGTCGGGCCAGGGCTGACGGGTCTTTCCGCTGTGAGCACCTCTTCGAGCTCAGTGTCCAGCAACGGCAGTCTCCTTGACCTCGACCTCCAGGAGGCCTGGGGGTTGGAGTCAGGGCACAACCCGAGCGACCGCCCCAGGAGCGTAGGGCGGGTTCGATCCCCACGACTGGAGCCAAGATGCCTCCAGGGCCGGCATGACCCAAGCAAACTTTATTTTGCTTCCATCTTACTGGAACTGCTGGGACATTTTCAGAAATTTGTCTGTAGCTAATAGCTTGTGAACTTTTCACTCTCTCCTATGGCCTTCTTGAGCAGCTTGAGGGATCTCAGTTCCCCAACCGTAGATGGAACATCGCCCCCTGCCTTGGAATGCGGAGTTTTAACCACTGGACAGCACCCTACCCCCGACCCCCACCCCAAATCCCTGTCTGCCTTGTCTAGTCTCTTTTGTCCCCTCGTGGACAGCATAGTGTAAGGGAAAGCATATAATCTTGGCAATCTGCTAGCCCAAATTTTAGTTCCTCCTACTTCTTAACGAGGACAATGAGCAACACGGTTTATCTTTAACTTGCACGTGTTTTAACTGGTTTGGCAACTTGCTGTGGAGAGCTAACAGTCCCTTCCTGCAAGGTAATTCAGAATAATGATGCATGTTGCAGTGAAGATTGAGAATAAGAAGGTTAAGATATAGAAGATACATCTCATGGCTCAACTTGGAGATTAACAAGAAACAGACTTGGGAGGTGTAAAGTTAGACATTTAGAGAGATCTAAACTAAAAAAACTCTAGTCGTCCATCTAATTTTGTGCTTAGACTTTTGAAATATTTTAACCCAAGAAATCAAGAGATCTGAAAAAAAGATGACCCTGTGCTTTTTTTTTCTAGTTTAATATACAACATTGATAACCATTCTCATTAAATAGATCTTTGTAATTTTATTGGTTGACATGCATGGTACTAAGTTACATGATGTATGATTTAAGATGTGAATCACTAATCTGCTGCTGTGGCCGGAACAACCTACACATTGTTTCTAACAGATACTGACAGTGGCCAGTAAAAGTGGAGAGGGTATTCCAGGGCCTCAGGTACTTTCCCATTTCTGAGAAAACAGTACTAAGGCACAAGAATGGTATATGGTAGTTTTTGCAGCACCAAGCCATATAAAGCTAGGAAGTTTGCTGATGTTTAGTTATAGTCTCCAGTACTAAGCTTAATTTCCAAATGAGGGAATAGATTGGTGATCTCTAGAAGTCCCCAAAGCACCTAACACTGGGAAGTTCCTGCTATCAAAGTGATTCTTAAGTACCACAAATAAACATATGACAGCAGGGACCTTTAGAGGCAAGGCTGATCAACCAGTGGCTGAAATCCCCATATCAGACACTGCCCAGAGTTGATTAAAAATATTAAGGTATTGCAGCAAGAATAATTAAGGGGGACAAAAAAGATACTATGGCAAAGTAGACCACCAATAAATTTCCCTGTAGCTACAACTCAATAATAATGTGCTAAGGATCCTACACCCAGAGGTTTATATTTAATAGGACTGATACTTAAGGATAATGGGTAAAATAGTGATCCTGAAGAACACAAATCAGGAATAATACAGTTTTGCTATAGTGTTTGATAAAACATTTTTCCCAGTGGCTGGAAAGCAGCACCAGAGATGACATAAAATTAAAATACAGGTACTCAAAGACTTTAAATAAAGAAGGGAAGATTCATGAGTGTGACACGCATTAAGAAAGTCTGGAGGAAACACAGCAGTGGGACCCTGGCTTACACTATATGCCTGGGTATACGTGTATAGGGAACTGTTGGGGTCTCCCCTGCTCCAGAGATGTCCTTGGACTTCCCCTGGCATGTTTGTGCTGTGTTTCAATAAAGAGTGACCTGATCAACCCCAAAAAAGAACATTGTAAGTCACTTCAGTCATGTTGGACTCTTTGTGACCCGATGGACGATAGCCCCCCAGGCTCCTCTGTCCATGGGATTCTTGAAGCAATAAATTCATGCTCAAGAACTTATCCTGGGTACATACAGTTAATTACAAAGAGGAGAGTCTAAAGACATCTGGATCAGGACCCAGTTCTGCAACTCACTCTGATCTAAAACAATATAATATTATGGTACATTTAAGGAGGAAAGTGACTTGTGGGATTCATGTCTCAAAGAACAACTCCTTTGGGCTATTCCATGTTTTCTAGATTTTACCTCTCCTCCATCCTCATCAATCTCAATGTCTTCCAGGAATACAATCTCTTCACGGTACCTAACAAGTGGAGGAGACAAGCTTTTCTTTTTATGGCAGTTTTCTTACAAGGAAGTAGTATTTCTTCAAAGGACGTCATGGGGTGAAGGTCTTGGTGAGGACTTCTTCATGCTGCTGTAAATGAGCGGTGCCGATTCCCACAGCCGGTACTGGCAACGCAGGTCGGCTCACAAGACGGAGCTATTGTGGAAACAGAAAAGAAATAAAATGACATTTGAACTCAATCAGAGCTCTGCTTAGCTCGCCCAAGGTCACGAATGTATTTCTCTTAAGTTGTTTAACCATAAATCACCCTTTTAGAAAGTAATGAGTGACATAAACTAGATTACAGGGAGATCTATGTCACAACTAGAAACTAAATTCCAGGCATGATAAGGTGAGACACATTCAGGAATTTGTCCTGTTCTTAGGTAACTGTTACTTGGTTTTAGCTGTAAGGTTTTCTAATTTAGAACTATTCACAGGTGAAAATGATTGGAGCCTGGTAGGCTGATATCTGATGTTGAAACTGAGACTCCAATACTTTGGCCACCTGATGCCAAGAGCAGACTCATTTGAAAAGACCCTGATGCTGGGAAAGATTGAGGGCAGAAGGAGAAGGGGACGACAGAGGATGAGATGGTTGGATGGCATCACTAACTCAATGGACATGAGTTTGGGTGCACTCTGGGAGTTGGTGATGAACAGGGAGGCCTGGCATGCTGCGGTTCATGGGGTTGCAAAGAGTCTGACACGACTGAGCGACTGAACTAAACTGAAGCTGATATCAAGTGACTTGAGTTCTAAACAAAGCAGCAAGCAAGACAAACAGAAGCAAGCATGATTGTTCTTCTCTTGTACTTATCTTCCTAAAACATAACTAAGAACTTGGCCTTTTATGTTTACCAGCCTTGCAAGTGGGCCTGGAATAAGTGTTACCGTAAAGCAAGCCAGCCCATGGCTCTCCTCCCCTAGGGCTTGGTTACTAATCTTTGGGGCAAGAATGCTAAGTAGGCTAATGGGAAAGGTAGCCAACAGTTAGGTCTTCTACCTTTTTGAGTATAATCAATGTTTTTGTTTTGTTTTTTTAACATAATACTAGTAGGTACCCATACACAATTTGCTGAACACTCAGAAATTTAGTCTGAAGGAGGAGCCTAAAACTAGGTTTTATATTTTAGTTTATCTGTTTTAGTTTATCTGTGTAGAACTTTGGACTGATATTAGGGGATCAACCTGTTTGTTGGCACTCCAGAGGAAATGGGACACACACAGAACACTGCAAGGAAGAGCTGTTACCTTGCAGGCCAGTTGCTTCTCAAACCTTGGAGAAACAAAAAACCAAGGACCCATGTTCTGAGGCTCCTCCTGACTCCAGATAAAATCTATAAAAGAAAAAATTTCATCTCAGTACAGCAAGTAAATGTATATACAGCATATTACACACACAAAAAGTCACAATATGTATGTGTGTGCACATACATACACATACCATACATGCTATCTACATATGTATATATACATACATATACATATATATATATATATATATACACACACACACATACATACAAACACACACATATATCCTCAACACATACCTTTCTAATATGGCCCAGTGTTATCTTTTTTTTTTTGAGAAATGCGTAGTCATATGTCCATCACCATCACCACATCACCACAAAGATAGAGAACAGACCTCTCAATCCCAAGTGTCCCCTCATTCTGTCCCTTATACTCAACTCTCGCTCCCACCCCCAGCCTCCAGCAATCACTGATCTTTTCTCTATCCACAAGGTTCTGCCTCTTCCAGATCAAGCAGACTAATGGAATCACACAGCCAGCCTTTTGGGTCTGGCATGAATTAGCAAAATCCATCAGTGATTTTGCCAACTGCAATAGTTCACTCTCTTTCTTTGTTGAGGATTACAAGATTGTAGGGATGCACAAAGAGACTGAATCTTCATTCACTGGCTGAAGGATGTTCGAGTCATTTCCAGTTTGGGGCAATTATGAATAGAGCTGCTATCGACATTCACACATGGATTTTTCCTTACTCTTGGGTAAATACCCAGGAGTGGGACTGCTGGGTGGTACAGTGACTCTGTGTGTAACTGCATGAGCAACTGACAAACTGTTTTCCAGAGTGACTGGACCAGTCTGTATCCATCCCCACCAGCAGTGGATTGAGGGTACCAGTTGCCCTGCATCCTTATCAGTCCTTCATATTGTTTTGTTTCCATTTTAGTCATTTGAATTGGTATGTAGTCATATCTCACTTTAGCTTGATTTGACTTTCTCTATCACTGATTATGTTGAGGATCCTTTCATATGGTTATTTGCCATGTGGTTCTTTGGTAAAATGCCAGTTCAATTCTTTTGCACTTTTGAAACACTGGATTATATGTTTTCTCACTGTTGAGTTTTCAGAGCTCTTTAAACATTCTGGAGATTCGTTTGTCAGATATGTATAATATTTAAAAATACTTTCTCCTAGCTTTCAGCTTGTCTTTTTCATATTCTTTGCAGTGCCATTCACAGTGCAGAAGTTTTTCATTTTGGTAAAATCCAGTTTTTCTTTTCTGGAACATGCTTTTGGTGTTATGTCTAAGAACTTTTTGCCTAACCCAAGATCACAAAAATTTTCATGCATTTTCTTCTAGAAATTTTATAGCTTTACATTAAGGTCTGTGATCTACCTTGAGTTAATTCTGTGTTAAGTGCATATAGATATTCAGTTATTCCAGCCCCACTTGCTGAAAAGGCTTATCTTTTACAGTCATACAGGATTTTTCATAAATGATAGCATGGCATTTCTCCAAACTCAAGAAATTAGATGTCATATATGAGAGGGAGGGGGACTGAAAGGGACACCAGAAAAGACATGGAGACATTGGCTTTAGCTGAACTATTTTCACATCTCAGATTCCATGAGAGCCAACTTTCTAGTAACTTTCACTTCCCCTGTACCGGATCTTCATTTGAGATATTCCAAATACATTTCATTTCAGGTATCTTAAAACAAAGCACCAAACAAGAAGGACTCTTTACCTCTAGCGTGTTTGTATTTGCTCATCTCTTGCTGCAGCGAATCCAGTGGGAAAGGACAGAGTTCTTCTATTCGGATGATGGCAAAGTCATGCTCCTTGGCCTCCAAAGATTCCCTTTGCTTCATCAGGGCATAGAAATGTTTGCCACAGCAGAACACCAGACTCTTAACCCTGTTGGGCAGAAAAGGGACAATTGGGTGGGGGAGAAATATCTTAAAATAAGAATTGTAGGGATTGCCCTGGCGGTCCAGTGCTGAGACTCCATGCTCCCAATGCAGGGGACCCAGGTTCCACCCCTGGCCAGGGAACTAGGTCCCACATGTTGCAACTAAGAGTTCACCTGCCGCAACTAAAGATCCCGCGTGCTGCAACTAAGACCCGGGAAGCCAAAATAAAATTCTTAAATTTTTTTTTTAAAAAAAGGTAAGAATTGTAGCAGAAGAAAGGAGGGACCACAGAGATTGAAATGCTTTGCCTCTGAAGCAGTGGGGGCTCTGTAGTGGGGTTCAGTCATGCTATGCAGTGGGAAGCCTTCTTTAGTAACATATACTCCAAAATTCACTCTTCTGTGCATAATCTAACTCCTACACCAGAGACTTAAAGGATTTATACGTTTCACACTCTCCGACATAAACCAAAGCAGGATCCTCTATGACCCACCTCCCAGAATATCGGAAATAAAGCACAAATAAACAAATGGGACCTAATTAAAATTAAAAGCTTCTGCACAACAAAGGAAACTATAAGCAAGGTGAAAAGGCAGCCTTCAGAATGGGAAAAAATAATAGCCAGTGAAGCAGCAGACAAACAATTAATCTCAAAAATATACAAGCAACTCCTGGAGCTCCATTCTAGAAAAATAAACGACCCAATCAAAAAGTGGGCCAAAGAACTTAACAGACATTTCTCCAAAGAAGACATAAAAATGGCTAACAAACACATGAAAAGATGCTCAACATCACTCATTATCAGAGAAATGCAAATCAAAACCACAATGAGGTACCACTTTACACCAGTCAGAATGGCTGCAATCCAAAAATCTACAAGCAATAAATGCTGGAGAGGATGTGGAGAAAAGGGAACCCTCTTACACTGTTGGTGGGAATGCAAACTAGTACAGCCACTATGGAAAACAGTGTGGAGGTTCCTTAAAAAACTGCAAATAGACCTGCCACATGACCCAACAATCCCACTGCTGGGCATACACACTGAGGAAACCAGAATTGAAAGAGACACGTGTACCCCAATGTTCATCGCCGCATTGTTTACAATAGCCAGGACATGGAAGCAACCTAGATGCCCATCAACTGACGAATAGATAAGAAAGTTGTGGTACATATACACAATGGAATATTACTCAGCGTTAAAAAAAATTCATTTGAATCAGTTCTACTCAGGTGGATGGAACTGGAGCCTATTATCCAGAGTGAAGTAAGCCAGAAGGAAAAACAATACAGTACACTAACACATATATATGGAATTTAGAAAGATGGTAACGAGAACCCCGCATGAGAGACAGCAAAAGAAATGCAGATGTATAGAAGAGACTCGTGGACTCTGTGGATGAGGGCAAGGGTGGGATGATATGGGAGAATGGCATTGAAACATGTTAATTATCATATGTGAAATCAATCGCGAGCCCAGGGTTGATGCTCGGGGCTGGTGCACCGAGATGACCCAGGGAGGGGGAATCAGGAGGGAGGAGGGAGGGGGGTTCTGTAGGGGGAGCATATGTATACCCATGGTGGTTTCATGTCAATGTATGGCAAAACCAACACAATAAAGTAAAGAAAATTTAAAAAAAAAAAAAAAGGATTTATACGTTTCAGAATAGATTAGGGTCACTTGGTTCACTTAACATGAACGAGTTCTCCCACTTGTCACAAATCTACAGCAGAGTATGAAAATAGAGCTCCACTTCAGATTACTTTTTTGGATCCACAGATGAATCTCCAATGACTGGTTTGAATGTTGTTCCTGGTGCCATCTCCTGAAGACTTGATACAGCTGCCTAAGGAGAGGGAGAAAAAGCCACAAATCTATCAACCAATGGACAGGAGCTGAAGATGCTTTTACTTAGAAGGGATCTTTCCAAGGACTAGTGTCAAAATTCTCTCCTGGGACTACAAGTAAACATATGTACCAATAAACATAGTATCTTTCTCAAAAGTATCTGTTCTGCATACTTCAGGGTAAAATTGTTTTTCTGAGGTTACAGACTATTGCCTTTTGTCTGGTGCCATGATAAAATTTTAACAATTAGAATTTCTGTTTGATGACTCAACTGGATTATCAATTAATCTGTGGGAATCAGAAACAACATTATATAGAATGGGTACTGTAAGCCAGCATAGTGAAGGTAGTGCAATTATTTCTGTCTTTAGGATTTTGATGATAATTTATAAACATAACCATCAGTCAGAACTATATATGAATATTGTGAAAAGAAATTTTATTATTGAGCTCAATTTAAATATATACTTGTTGAGAATTGCCTGGCGGTCCTGTGGTTAGGACTTGGCACTTTCAGTGCCAAGGGCCTGGGTTTCAATCCCTGGTCAGGGAACCAAGATCCAAAAATAAATATTTTGTGGTAGGGCCCCCAAATAAATAAATATTTGTAAAGAACTTAAAGTAGAAAACTGATGAAGCCCCAGGAGAAGGATTTGATCTTTTCAGCTGTCATCTAAGTTAGTTTCTTTATAGTCTAGTCCCAGATGAGTATATGACATTTAGACGAGGTCATTGAGGGCAGCCATATAAACGCTGGAATATTGTGATATAATCTAAAAAAATAATATTAGCTACTCAGCTATGCAAGCGTGCTAAGTTGCCTCAGTCGTGTCCATGACTATGACTATGGACTGTAGCCCACTATGCTCTTCTGTCCATGGGATTCTCCAGGCAAGAACAGCGGAGTGGGTTGCCATGCCCTCCTCCAGGGGATCTTCTTGACCCAGGGATTGAACCCAAGTCTCTTAAGTCTCCATCCTTGGCAAGTGGGTTCTTTACCACTAGCATCACCTGGGAAACCTTAAAGGGGACACTCTGGCTACATAACAGGAGGAAATCTTTCTCCTTTCTGAACCAGAGTCCTTCATCAGTCCCCACTTCCTACAGCAGGAATCAAAAGGAGCTGGAGTTCAGAGTCATGTACAAAACTGGGGTGGGGTTTTCATACCACTTGACAGGTGTATTTCTGGGTCATGTCTGCCACACGGTAAGTCACCTCTGAGTAGGCCATGAAAGGAGAGGGTTGGCTGTGTATATTCTGCTAGATCACTGTAACAATTTTCAGGAAGAAATCAATACTGGTACTGCTGACTTTCCACTAACAAAAGGACTTACATGTCTAATGAAGATATTTGATGACTTAATAAGCATAGTTTTTCATTTGAAAATCTCTAGGATAAGTGTTGGTATTTTTTAAGTTCCCCAAGGAAGGTTTCACTTATTTGTTTAATAAATTGTATTTTAGACTTGGGGAGAGGGGTGGAGCATTAGGGCCAGAAAATGAACTCTTATTCTCAATTTCAAACAGCAAAAGAAATTCTCAGTAAAACTTTTAACAATTCCCTCAATACCTAGTAACACACACACACACACACATATATATATATATATATATATAATATATTAAATATCATTAGCCTCCTTTTAGGTATGATGGAGGGAGCAGATGACAACCTTAAGAATACAATGAAAGTTGAGTTCAAGAATCCCAGATGTATATAATTCTTAGAAATAAACTATAGTAACTACATTTTGACTTGGCCCCTTTCACACTGCTATTTCAAAATATCATTGTCAAGAGAGCCCCATCAGGACAGCGCAAGGGACTTTCCTGATGGTCCACTGGTTAAGACCACGTGATCCCAAAGCAGGGGGCTCAGTTTCAATCCCTGGTCAGGGAACTAAGATCCTGTATGCCACATGTAATGGCCAAAAAGCATACAAGCAAAAACTGGAAGAAAGGGATTGCATTCACTTGTCTCAGATGTCCCATGATGTTCCTGAAGCCATCTCAAAACACACAGGGCCATTCACAGACCAAACAAGTAGACCAAACAAATGAACCGCTGCCATTGGTGAAAGAAGCTGAGCAGCATTCCCTCATCACCGACCCCTGAGGCCAGGCTGGGACAGGCAAGGTGTCGAGCACCGCATATAAGTGGGCGCTCACTCTGGGAGAGCTCTAGTGCCCACTACAAACAGTGACCGTGAGGGTCACCTCACTCCCAGCCAAATACTAGAAACCGCCAAAAAAGATAACCATGAAGCCAAATTCCTGGCAACTTCTCTCAACACCCATCACTTCCAAACACATGCTCTCTGACCTTGGTGAGAAGCACACAACAGTCTCATACAGCCGGGTCCTGAACGACATAGTCCACCTCACCAGTGGCATCCCAATAAACATGAACATTTAATTCCAGACTCTCATACAAAACTGAAAAATATGAGAGCAGATGGGATAAATACCGGAGAAGGCAATGGCACCCCACTCTAGTACTCTTGCCTGGAAAATCCCATGGACGGAGGAGCCTGGTGGGCTGCAGTCCATGGGGTCCGGACACAGCTGAGCGACTTCACTTTCACTTTTCACGTTCATGCATTGGAGAAGGAAATGGCAACCCACTCCAGTGTTCTTGCCTGGAGAATCCCAGGGACGGGGGAGCCTGGTGGGCTGCCGGCTATGGGGTCACACAGAGTCAGACACGACTAAAGTGACTTAGCAGCAGCAAGGATAAATACATGCTTAAAAGTACTTATTATCTTGAATTCTTGAATTCTTATGCCTCTTGAAAACTAGCGTATTTGTGTGATTTCAAAAACATTTGTGCTCTTAACACTTAGGGTAAATCAAGAGAAAGCCAGGAAGTAGATAAGCTATATTGTTACAATATTCGAAAGGGAGTCTACCTGTGATAAATCATTTCACCAAAAAAGTCTAAATAAAAGTCAGTAAGGGGGCACTCTCCATCCCCCTTCTGATGTCTATGTCAGAACCTTTCTCTGTCCCTTTTCACTTCAATAAAACTCTGCTGCACACAAAAATACACACACAAACACAAAGTCAATGAATAAAACCACTTGTTTTCATCAAAGTACTTTAAATTCCCAACTTGCGACTATAAATGTAGCGGTGCTGACACCATTTGCACTTTGAAATGTTTTCTAAAAGATTATTTCTGCTCAGGCTGGGTTATCAGGGTGATAATATCTGCTATGCTTATCCTTCACAACAATGAAACTGCAAGTGACCTGGATTTCTAGTTATTCTTGAGGGGTTAAAAAAAGAGCGACATAGCAACATGGCCAACTAAAACTAAAGAGACCCTTCTATTATTTAGAACCGTAACCAGATGTACAAAAGAGAGGGAAATGCAGGGTAAAGAAGGGCAAGAGGAGAAAGACTGACAAACCAGCTTTCAGCTTTTTCTACTTACGGGGAGTCTGAGCAGTGTCTTCGGAGAAGCAAGGATGAGGGGCTTCCTGAAGTTCCGAATCATCTGTCTCCGGAGCAGGTGGAAGTACTGGGCGGGCGTGGTGGGGTGAGCCACGCACATGTTCACAGTGTCCCCGTCCACACCCTCCTCCGTGCTGTCACACATCTGGGAGGAAAGTGAGAGGAAGGAGGCGGCAGTCGAGTCAGCTCACTCCATCCTAAGGGCACAGGCGATGCTAAGGGGAACCAGCATCTCCATGAGATGGAGAGGAGATGTGTCTCTTCCTCACAGAAGACTATAAGCTAAATGTATGACTCATGAAGAATTCACCAGCAGAGGCCTGATGGCACCCATTTGCCGAGGCCGTGTGTTCTGACATGGTTCTTTCCAAACATGGTGGACTGCAAGAAGCATCTGAAGAGGGGGAATTCCCTAATGGTCCAGTGGTCAAGACTCAGTGCTTTCACTGTCTAGTGCACAGGTACAATCCCTGGTCAGGGAACTAATATCCCACAAGTTGTGTGGCATGGCCAAAAATAATTAAAATTTTAAAAAGAAGCATCTGGAAGGGATGCATCTGTATTTTTGAAAAATACAGATTTTGATGCCTGTGGGGTTAATAAGTTGGAAGAATGCACTGTCTGAATCTCACTCTCCTGATGAAATAAATGCAAGGATAGTTTGTTTTACAGACAAGAATAAAAACAGCTAACAAGGTTGAAAAGCTGAGGATGAGGAATGAACTCTCAGAAGACTCTGCTGGGACAGAAAGTGGAGGCATGTCTTCTAACCCCAGTCAGGAAGCAGTGGAGAGGACTTCCCTGGCAATTTATCAGTTAGTACTCAGTGCTTTCACTGCTAGGGCCAGGGTTTAATCCCTGGTCAGGGAACTAAGATCCTACAAGCCAGGCTGCATGACCAAAAAGAACAACAAAACTGATGACTCCCAAATTGTATCTTTTGTGTACTCATTTCCTAAACTTCTTTGAAAAACTACAGTTTTGTATTTCACACTCAATTTTTTAATTCACCTGCAATTTATTTCTGTAATCTAATTTTTATGAAATTATTTATCTGTCTTTACCAACCAAACACAGTTATATGCATTTGTCTATCTACTGTTTTATCTACCTGCCTACTAATCTATTACCTTTATATATATTTTATTTGCATGCACACTAAGATAATTACTGATATGCACATACTTAGGGCAATGTGTACTGACGTCTTCACTTACTTTCAAATATGTGCAAAAATTATATGGATTTACAGATAGATAGAGGAATGATGGATGAATGGATACATGATAAAACATTAAAATAAGATATTAATGGCAGAATGTAGCAAGTGGGCATATGAATATTCTCTGTAAACTTTTTCCACCTTTTCTTATGCTTGAATCTTTTTATAATAAAATATTAGGAAGTAATATGCATTAAGTGGCAATGGTAATGAGTCTTACCAAAAGATAACATTGGTAACCTCTGGGTTGTGACTTCAAATTTTTAATGGTCATGAATCATATAAAAATACTGTCACCACTTGGACCTCGGCTTGGTCCTAGTGCCTGCGTGTGTGCTCAGTCACACAGTCTCGTCTGACTCTTTGCGACCCCATGGATTGTAGCCCACCAGGCAGCTCTTTCCATGGGATTTTCCAGGCAAGAACACTGGAGTGGGTTGCCATTTCCTCCTCCAGAGGATCTTCCCAGCTCAGGGACAGAACCTTCATCTCTTGTGACTCCTGCATTGGCAGGCAGATTCTTTACCACTGAGCCACCTGGGAAGCCCTTGGTCCCTGTATCTCTGATTATAAAAGGCTCCCTAGATGATTCCAATGATCAGCTTGACTCAGAAACTACTGATATTCGCCACATAAGAAGAACTTTCACTGCCATGAAACCATGATACTAACATGCTTGAAGCATTGTATTTCCAAGAAATACTGGCTGACATTGCATTAGATCTGTTTCATTCAAATACTATGATGTCTTACAGTCCAAGGTTCATGTTCAGGAGTGTCTGCAGGAGGCAGTTCTATTTCAGAGCACCTAGGAAGCAGGGAAAACATTCCTTGGAATCTAGAAGGCAGTGGACATACCTGCAAGAAACGCTCTATTCGACAAGACGAG
Source organism: Antilocapra americana (assembly GCA_007570785.1). Taxonomy (NCBI): domain Eukaryota; kingdom Metazoa; phylum Chordata; class Mammalia; order Artiodactyla; family Antilocapridae; genus Antilocapra; species Antilocapra americana. The sequence goes on along the minus strand of ML661250.1, from coordinate 5,086,918 downwards.
TGCTCCGGTCCAGCCCCGTCGTACCCGTGGGGAAGGAGGACCACGATGCCGCTCTGGAGGAGCCACTTGGCCTCGCCTGTAAAGCAGCAGTGGGAGTGAGAACCTACAGCGCAGGTGCCAGACAGCCCTAGCAGGCTGGGCCATGAGACACCTGGAAGTTTGCTGCTGGACCCTCTCAAAGCCACTGTCAACGCACCTGCTTTTTCCTTAGGAGGAAAATACAGACAAACCTCCAAGGGACTGCAGGTTCCAGTTCAGGACTCTGCGATAAAGTGAGTCACATGGATTGTTCGGTTTCCTACTGTGTGTAAAATTTACATTTACACTATACCACAGTCCACCAAATGTGCAAGAACATCTGTGACTGAAAAAAAACAAGCACGTACCTTAATTAAAAGAAACTGTCTTGCTAAAAACTACTAACCATCCTCTGAGCCTTCAGCGATCGGTCTTTTCATGTTAGTGACATCAAAGATCACTGATCACAGATCACCATCCCAAATAGACTAATAATGCAAAAGCTTAAAATATTGAAAGAAGTACCAAAATGTGACATAAAGACAAGAAGTGAGCAAATGCCATTGGAAAAATGACATGGATAGACTTGCTTGGTGCAGGCTGCCAGGTAAAAAAAAAAAGTAGTGACTTCCTCTGTAGTCCAGTGGTTAACAATCCCCCTTCCAATGCGGAGGACAAGGGTTCAATCCCTGGTCCAGAAAGATTCCACATGCCTCAGGGCAACTAAGCCCGTGCGCCAAAACTACTGAGCCCCACAACCCGAGATCCAAAACAAAAGAAGCAGACTCTTTAGAAGAGTCTCTGGACATCTTTTCTTCCTCATGACCACAAAGTTACAGAGAAGCAACCACGAGAAGGGTCTGAGGTGTGCACACAAAATCCATAAGTGGTTCCCCCCAGCAAATGGGGAGAACTGGGGGGAGACTCAGACTCGTACTTTATATACTTGGAATTTCTACAGTGAGCAGGCACTGCTTTTGTAAGTGATGATTAAACCTAGTAAGATGCACAGCTTCCAACTCTGAGATACTTGTGTGACCCTGGGCTGTGGGGAGCAGCTTTTCAAGACTGTCATTCATTCTAATTGCACTTCCCTGGTGGCTCAGATAGTAAAGATTCCACCTGCAATGCAGGAGATCCAGGTTCGATGCCTGGGTCGGGGAAGATCCCCTGGAGAAGGGAATGGCAACCCACTCCAGTTTTCTTGCCTGGAGAATCCTGTGGACAGAGGAGCCTGGTGGGGTGTCCATGGGGTCACAAGAGTCGGACATGAATGAGCGACTGACACACATACATTCATTCTAATCACAGGTCCTCACTGTGTCACTGCTGCCTGCTAGTTACTCATGCTGTAGTTACTCAACACACACCAAGAGCAGGCCTGAAAATCAGACCTCTTAGGAGTGGGGCAAGTATAGGCACCATTCCCTAGAGCCAAGCATGCTCCCCAGGAGACGTAGCCTTTCTGCTCTCAGAGGCTTACGTGCTCTTCCCAACAGCACACTGAAGTGTCTGACGGCTGCTTTGCCCCAGTGGATGACAGGACGGGCCCCCAGCTCATGGGGCAAGGGATGCTGTAGCCACAGCTATGGCCCCTTTCCATATGCTTGTCCCTGTGCAGCTGGGGTGATGCATCCACCAGACACCAACCTCCAGAGATGAACGTGTCAAAGATGATCTGGGCGCCATTGAAGAAATCGCCAAACTGAGCCTCCCAGAGGGGCAGCAGGTTAGGGCTTTCAATGCTCATCCCATACTCGAATCCCAGAACAGCCTCTTCTGACAGCGGGCTGTTGCTGACCTAGTGCAATATTCAAAGTTAACCGATACCATATATCAAATCACAAATCAATAAAAGACATTGATTGGGTAGGGGAAATACTAGACATTTCAGTATCTAGATCACCAATCTAGATAACTGATCAAGGTGGAGATTTTAGACTAATTTAAAGCAAATATGAGCTGCATGTCATTTAAGTAATTTCCTGGAATCTTGCTTTTGACAAGTGAATTCTTTAAAAATATTGAATATCAGTAAACCTCATGCTCTCAGACAAATCGCTAGAGTAGGGAAAAAAGATGATATGCCGCTAATTGTACCTTAAAGGATAATTCAATAAACTTCATGTGCCAGGCACTATGCTACTTGTTAGAGAAACAAAAATGAAAAGACCCAGGCTCTGCTCCTGACTCTAATGACTCTAACTCAATGACTGGAAATACATGGTAATAGATAAGTTCATCAAGTCTGCTAAGTCCTAGGGAATAAGATAAGCTTATGGAAGTGGGGTTTTTTTCTTTAAGTTGTCAAGAAATGTTGGCCTATTATCCACACCTTTGATTTATTCTAATGAATTCAACAACAAGCAGCTCATAATGTCAACTTTGGATTGACAAAATGAACTCCGTTCGACATTTACCTGAATACGGACAAGCAGCCAGAGTGAGACAGCTCTAGTCTACTTGCTAGTCTGTTACTCCCATTCCAGGTGGACACACCTGCACTGTCCATCCAGTCAGCATCCCCTTACTTCCAAAAGTACTGAGCCCAGAGTTCAGATGTTACCAACATCTAAGAAGTCTGTAGCTACGATCATTGCCACCTGGGTGTTACACTAGATAATGAAATGTCCTACCTCTAGAAACCCCTTTTGATTAGGGTCCATATGGTTCAGGGGGATGTAAGTGTCATCTGTCTTCTGGCAAACAACCATTGCATGCCTCTGGCTAAAAGTTCCACGGCCCACATCTTGGCCACTCAGACGGACATTAAAACCTTAAGCAAGCAAGAAGGGGAAAAGGAAAATCCAGATTCTCATGAATAACCTAAGTGATAATAAGGCCTGGTGACCCTGAATTGTTATACCTCAGCTCATCCTGAGAATCGCCCTTAGGATAATAGATTATCCTTCTTAAAATGTACCTGTCCTATATTCAAAACTCTGTAGTCAAAGTGAAACTGTTTAAGAATGAAGAGTCATCATTTGGCCCACAATTACTAGGGAAAATATCTTTCCAGTACAGTCAACCCTGAATCCTGTGTTCCCATAGTCTATCTGCTGATGAACGTTATCAACATGACTTACACTAAGATTAAACAGTGTTTTCAGGTAAGAAGAGTCACCACATCTGGGAACCTGTCTAGTCAACAGGAATGATACAAGGTAGCTATAACTCAAAACTGCAGGCCTCATGAAAAAGAGATGTCATATAATGTATCCCCTGTCCATCGTGCAGCTATACAGAAAAGCTGTACCTTCAGCAAGCAATGATCCTAATGCAAGGGCTTCCGCCGTGGCCCAGTCTAACTTTGTTCCATCCATCACTTTCTCCACTCGAGACTAAAATTGAAGGGGAGGGGAAAAGAAACTTTTGAGAGCTCACATCCTTTTTCACACTGAGTTCAAAAAATGTAATGCAACAATGGTTAAATCTCCGAAATGTAGTACTAAATACAACAGGAAGCGCAGAAGGAAACATGAGAGTAATGACAGCAAGCATATGACGTTTGAAAGCAGGCAAAACAAACAGGCACTCAGGTGAGTGGTTAACCTGGCAGATGGACGAGAGGAGGTAGCATAGAGCTGGCAGAGTGGGGAGAGTGGGGGTGTATGGTGTAAGTAATATTCTACTCTTTCAGTCGGATGGTGAGTACACAGATTGCTTTCATGGTCCCTATACCTATAATAGAAACTTACAAACCAAGTTAGTGTTTTAAAAATAATCCAGAGTTCATCATGCCTTCATCCAAGTTCAAGAAAGAGGAAGGCCTATATTTCCTTGGTCTCCCAGTTTTAGAGCTGGAAGTTCCATGTTCCAGGAAACCACTAAGTTGCAGGCAAACCAGAGCAGTGTATGTCAATTTATACTTAATATGAGACAATAGGTTAAACCTCAATACGTTTAAGGATCCAAATGTTGCTTTTGGGGACTATGTGTATTGATTTTCATTCATTTTACTTAAGCCATCCCCCTGTCTACCCAAAATGAAAATATCTTCTGCTCACAGCTCAGAAAAACCAAAACAGGCATTCCTGTGTTTTTAATAATGGGCATGCAGTAACTGTACATATGATGTATAAGACATGTTTGGGGTTTTTAAATTTTTTTTAATGTGGACATTTTTTTAAGTCTTTATTGAATTTGTTACAATATTGCTTCTGTTGATAATATTCTGGTTTTTTGGCAGTGAGACCTGTGGGACTTTAGCTCTCTGACCAGAGAGGGAACCCTCTCTCTCTGCATTGGAAGGCAAATTGGACCTTGGCATGTTGGACCACCAGGGAAGTTCTTAGGTGTTATGAATGAACAAATAAGTGGAGGAAAAATAAAAATTAGAGGTAGACAAAATCTGAGTTAATTGACAGTCTGTACCAAAACTCCGCTAGGATCAGTTTGGAGAAACCAATGGCTCACATTAAATACCTGCCAAGCGCATTGCCAACCAACAAGACCAGACCGATGCCAATCCCTTGGGGCGAGAGATGGACAAAGGACGGGGGGTGCCTGGGCTGCCTACCCTCACATGTGTCTTCAGGAGGTGACTGTGCAGCTGGAGCCCCGCAGGCACCTCCACAGACTTCTTGCCAACAAACCGCAGGAGGTCAAGGGGCACACCTGTGTTCCAGGAGGTAATGCAAGCTTCCGGCTGAACCAAGCCTTGCCAGTGGGCCTGCAGGCTCGTGGCAGGGGGCCTGTAGTGGGCCACATTAGTCAAATGGCCATTTAACTTCACATAGTAGGAGGCTTTGATTTCCGACACCTCCTCCTGGGTTGTGAGTCCGTTGGCCATAAGGTACTCTGCATACGTATCGGGGATGCTCTTCCGGGCTCTGTCCAAGGAGGAGGGAAACAAAAATCAGTCATGTTTGTAAAAATCAAAGAGACAGACACAGTTAGTATCAAAGGTATTCTGAAGTGTCATTGCTATAAAAACGGATGCAGGAAATGTTTTGGGACTAGACAGAGGGGGTACTTGTATTAATACCATTCACACTGAAACATTCACTTTAAAATGGTCCATTTTAACCTACTGTATAGCACATGGAATTTTGCTCAATGTTATGTGGCAGCCTGAATGGGACAGGAGTTTGGGGGAGAATGGATACATATATATGTATGGCTGAGTCCTTTTGCTGTGCACATGAAACTAACAACACTGTTAATTGGCTATATGCCAATATAAAATAAAAAGTGTTTTAAAAAATGGTGCATTTAAGGAATTACATGTCAGTCCAGTGCCTAAGACTCCACACTTCCACTGCAGGGGGTGTAGGGGAACCAAGACCCCATATGTCATGCTGAGCAGCAACCCCCCCCCCCAAAAAAGGTCTATTTTATGTCATATGACTTTCACACCAATAACTTTGTTTTTTAAAGGTAATGGTGTGTAACCACCTGTTCCAGGAAAGCTAGAGAAAACAAGTTTATCTTTATAAGCTTCTGTCTATAGTCAGGCAGAAATAATGAGTAGAGGAGTTTTTGTTTGTTTGTTTGCTTGCTTGCTTGCTTGCTTCGAATTGTTAATTCTGGACAGTTATTTATGAGGCTGACCTACATTATCTACTTATTCTGCATTCTTTTACTTAAAAAAGTTTGAACCAAATTTGCCAACACCTCTTTCAGGTTGCTTGAAGAAGCCTGTAACTATTTCACATCTGGATTTTACAAAAATAGAAATAACCATGCTGCTGCTCTGCATTCCCATAATATTTTATATGACAAAGTCTGGTCACATTGACCATGGTAATCCTTAAAAAAAGTGAAAGGCAGATGGGATATATTCTTAAAAGTGTGGTCCCGAGTCACATCAGGTCATTCAGTTGCTAAGTTCAAAGCTAAATGGAAGGACTTCCTCAGTGGTTCAGTGGTTGAGACTCCGCTTTCCAATGCAGGGGACATGGGTTCTATCCCTGGTCTAGGAACTAAGATTCAACATGCCACGGGGAAACTAGAGAGCCCTTGTGCTGCAACAAGAAAAGACTGTGGGTTGCATCAAAGTCCAGTGAAGCCAAAAGAAAAAGAAAAAAGAAAACTGGGTGGCTTTAAAAAAAAAAAAAAAAAGCTAAATGGAGAACCCAGATCGTTCCTCCAAGGGCAGTCTGCTACCTATGACCAGAAAGGCCCATAAAATGTCACCAAGTTTATTCCTCTGCTTTAATCTATGTATATGAAGAAATCAAGCAGGAAAGAGGGATCTGTTTTACTTTCTAGCATCGAAAAAGGAAATCTCAAGACCTAGCTCTTCAGTCCTCCCACCTGCTAAATGAGGCTGTTAAGCTTCCCTTTGTCTCTTCACTGAGGAGACATGTAGAGTTGGTAGAACATGGGGAGCTTTCCTGTGACCCGGGGGGTGATCATCCCAGTGTGACCAGGGCTGTCCCAGTTTGAGCATTGAGAGTGTCATGTCCCAGGCACACTGGGAAAGCTGGTCACCCTCCTGGAGTGAGTCTAATACAAATACGAGCACTGCAGGGGAGAGGGCACATGATGGTTCAGCCTCATACCTGATGATCTGGTACATGCCCGGGTTGGTGAAGAAGGGCTCATCCAGCTCATTGTGGCCCCACTGCCGATAGCACAACAAGTCAACAATCACGTCTTTCCGGAAGTGGCGCTGGTATTCCAACGCCAGTTGCGCAGCCCGCACCACTTCTTCTGGGCTGTCTCCATTAACGTGGATGATGGCACAGCCCACCAGCTTCCCTGAGGCAGAGAAGACAGAAATGAAACCAGCCAGTCACCCCATGAACCTACCCCCAAATTCTGTTGCCCGCCTGGGGAGACAGCCCACATCGTCGGGGTAGTTTGGCTTGGGTGTTAAGAACCTGCACTTTGGGATTTCTCTGGAAGCCTAATGGTTAAGATTCTGGGCTTTTACTGCCAAGGCCAAGTTCAATCCCTGGTCAGGGAACTGAGATCCTGCAAATCACACAGTGCAAAACCTCCCCACTCACCACCAAAAAAAAAAAAGAATGTGCACTTTGGAGGCCAGCTGACGAGAGAATTTCAGACCCAGTATTTGTGTCTGTGTGATCCTGGTGAAGTCATGAATTCCAGTCTCCTAATCTGGGACACTGGAATGCTCCTATCTCCCAGTGATGTCCTAAAGCATCAATGAGTTAATGCATATAAAGTGCTTAACAGCCTGGTACCTAATAATGGATGCGTGTGTGTTATTATCATTATGACTATTATCTTTCCTCCTAAGATAAAAGGGTCTTTAAAAGATGTAACCTAAGGGGGAAAAAAAAAAAGAATTTCTTCAAAGAGTTGGTTGACAATGAATTTTCAAAATCTCTAACTAATCACAAAAAATTCACATAGATAGTCCCAAATGGCAACCAGGCTGGGCTCTGGATGTAAAAACAGTACAGTTCTCAACATATGACAGTTCTCTCAATTCTATGAAATTGGGAATGAATAATAAGATGCCCTGTGTTTCTTTTAATATTGTCAATTTCCACAGGTTGAAACAGGATGCCTTTGCTTCTTCACATCTGATTTCCAACCAGACCCCTTGGCCAGATTTACTGGTTGAACTCATCCTTCTTGACTGTGGCTTGGGTACTCTGAGTATCCTAAAGACAATTACTCCAGTTGTACTGACAATGCTGACCTCTGGATTATACCAGAATATTCAACTGGATACATCAGCAATTTGAGATGGGACCCTCTAAAATTCTACTCTTATCTTATTTCCTGGGATTGAAGATCACACTCAGACTTTGAAAGGAATATTAACAACACTGTTGGTGACCACTGACTATACCTGATCCAAAAATTAAAATGGGACCAGCAGTGAGGTTCTCTGTTCTGAGTAAACTATAATAGAAGTTTCTCTAGAAATTCCTTATTTGACTCAACAACATCAGCTCTTCCCTAGGTTACATACCGATGTCACTACAGTATAAGGAAGACCTTCCTCTTTCTGCAGGAGTGGTGTAACCCAGCTGGTTATTGACAATCAAATGGACACTCCCACCAATTCTGAAATGCGGGAGATTAGAGAGCGTAAATGTTTCAGGAACAATCCCTTGACCACAGAAAGAAGCATCACCATGAACCTAGATCATGGGGGAGAGAAAAGAAAATGAACGTAAGGGGTGGAGACATTTAGGTTTAGTAAACTAATAGTAACAGCAATAAAAAACAACCACGCTCTCAGCACTCCCTGGTTGCCACATGCCACATGCACACTCAGTCGTGTCTGACTCTTAGTGACCTCGTGGACTGTAGCCCACCAGGCTCCTCTGTTCATGGGATCTCCCAGGCAAAATATTGGAGTAGGTTGCCATTTCCTCCTCCAGGGGATCTTCCTGACCCAGGGATTGAACCCGTGTCTCCTATGTCTCCTGCATTGGCAGGCAGATCCTTTACCACTGAGCCACCAGGGAAGCCCTTTCCCTGTATCTCTGTTTATAAAAAGCTGCTCCCTCCCCTCCTAAAAATCTGCTCATTATAGAACTTCCTAAAGCAGCTCTCAATGATGCTAAATCAGCCCCTTCCCTCTTGCAGCTATGACCAGCTGACCTATTCCTTCCACCCTACATCATCACCTGTACCTATGGCCTCTTGCATCCCCATCAACAGGATAGTATGCACAGGAGCACCAGAGAAGGTAGGGTGATGGGAGACGCAGGAGATTCAGCTCTAGGAAAGCAATCATGAAAGCAGCCTGCAAGACGCAAGGAACAAAATAACTTTGAACCCTCACTCTTCCCCAACCAGATTTCCCCCAAAATGAGAGAGCATCGCTCACATCACCTCCTCCCCACCGGGTATGTTGGCCACCACTGTGAACATAAAAGAGAATGATGTGACAGCAAAGACGGGGGGTGGGGCGTGAGGGGCGTACCATACACAAATGAAAGGGGGCTTTGAGGAAAGGGCAAAATATTACTACGAGAGAATCTCTGAAATGTGCTCTTCTTCCAGAACTTTTGAAATCTACTAGATCATGATAGCACAAGACCCGACAAGGTCCTACTGTAGAGCACAGGGAACTATATTCAACATCCTGTAATAAACCAGAATGGAAAAGAATTTTTAAAAGAATGTATATACACATGTATAAATAACTCACTTTGCTATATGGCAGAAACAACACAATACTGTAAATCAACTATACTTCAATAAATAAATTATTTTAAAAACTTGGAAATGGAAGGTGATAGAAAAGGGAGTCAACTTTTTTTTGGAAAAGTTGAAAGCAAATAATGGAGGAATTGTAAATCTTAGGAGAAAGTATGAGTGTCACTGACTTCATGTTATATAGAAGGCTATTATATCAATAAGGTGTATGTTGTACACATAAATTTTATGTGATGTTATATAATGTATTTTAATTAAAAAGTTATTAGGTAAAAAAAATAAGGGATAATTGGAGAGAATAGCATGGAAACATATACATGTGGTGTTGGAGAAGACTCTTAAGAGCCCATTGGACTGCAAGGAGATCCAACCAGTCCATCCTAAAGGAGATCAGTCCTGGGTGTTCATTGGAAGGCCTGATGTTGAAGCTGAAACTCCAATACTTTGGCCACCTCATGCGAAGAGTTGACTCATTGGAAAAGACCGTGATGCTGGGAAGGATTGGGGGCAGGAGGAGAAGGGGACAACAGAGGATGAGATGGCTGGATGGCATCACCAACTCAATGGACATGGGTTGGGTGGACTCCGGGAGTTGGTGATGGACAGGGAGACCTGGCATGCTGTGGTTCATGGGGTTGCAAAGAGTCGGACACGACTGAGCAACTGAACTGAACTGAACTGAAACTGATATACATTACCATATGTAAAATAAATAGCAAGTGAGAATTTACTATATAAAACAGGGAGCTCAACCCAGTGTTCTCTGACAAACTAGAGAGGTGGGAGATGGGAGGGGGGTTCAGGAGGGAGGGAACATATGTATGTGTACCTGTCACTGATTTGTGTTGATGAGTGGCAGAGGTCAATACAATATTGTAGAGCAATTATCTTCTAATAATTGTATTGTTCTATATTTCTCAATACTTTTATAATTTCTCAATACAATTATAATCTTTGATAATTTTAAAAAGAATAAAGGAAGTTTTGATTAAAGAAAAAAACAAACAGTCAAAATGCTCAACTAAAGAATAACATGATCTGAAAAAACAGGGTAAAATGACCTCCTGGCTGATGGGACTTCTGTGTGGTAATGATGTGAATGATGTAAAAGGAGACCCATAAAGCAAGGAAAGAGATGGGTGTCTCACAGAAGAGACGTTGCTAAGAACATAACGTCTGTTCATCACTTGCGTCGTTTTATCACGGTCTTACAGTTCTTGGCGCTAAAGCCACAGGTCATTTGGTAATTTTATTTCCTTTCTTAAATCAAAGAGAAAAGACTTCATGGTTGCTCATAAAGCTTTGAGGAGTCAGGTCCATAAGCCCCAAGGAATTCTGGAGGCAGCAGAAACCACTCAGTCAAATACAGTAGGGGGCATGGATACACACAGCCGATAACAAATGACAATGCAATCCCACCAGGTCCAGGACTAAGATGAATGACAGACAGCAAAAGTAACATCTACAGTCTCACCCAGGATGATTTTATAGACTCCAAATTTCAGATTTCCACAATAAATTAGAATGTTGAACTTGAATGAGGCAAGACGCAGGCAGACACAGATGGTAAAATGTTTTGGGAACACGAAGTAGAGAGAAGGCAGTTTCTCATTGGTTTAAAGAAAATGCCACTTTCACCTCTTACTTCAGAAATCAGTCTTAACATCAGCTTAATGTACTGGGAAAATGTGAATAACTGAACTATTTTAGAGTCTCATGAAGAGAATGTATGGCTAACAATGTGAAGATTTCTATTTAGAAATATTATATCATAATCAAATTCAAATGTGCTTACCCGATAATTTATTTACTACAAGTTTCTGGCCCATGGAAAATTAACAACAAGATAATGTAGTTATTTGTACATGCTCAATCGATTCAGTTGTGTCTGACTCTTTGCAACCTTATGGACTGTAGCCCGCCAGGCTCCTCTGTCCATGGGATTTTCCAGGCAGGAATACTGGAGTGGGTTGCCATGCCCTCCCCCAGGGCATCTTCCTGACTCAGAGATGGAACTTGCATCTGTTACGTCTCCTGCATTGACAGTCAGATTCTTTACCACTAGTTCCATCCAGGAAGCCCCCAGTTATTTGTATATGTAGACAAATATTCTACTGCCTCATAGATTTAACTGTTTTCACTGGGCTTAAAGACCCAGTTATTGATATCCAGGATTAATTATCCTCTAGGAGTTAAAGGTTTCATATTAAATGAATACTTGTAGAAGAAAAACGTGACCCACAATCTACATCTCTAAAATATACCTGTTGGGTTACCAAAAAGTGGGGGACAGAGAAAGTAATACACTAATCATTTGTCTTATTTGCCTTAATGCCAAAGACTTCCATTTAAAGCAAACAAACAAGCAAGCAAAATAAATCCAGACTCTTGCAGCCTTGTTTAGATAGACAGATACTGTGTGGTTTCCGTGAGGGTCACAATTTCATAGAAGTAATGACATTTGTCCTCTTAGTGTAGCAGTTATGTCAGTCCATGCTCCCTTAATTAAGTCATAACTCAGGAAAGGAAAAATAGAGTGAAGACCTTCGTCTAAAGTCAGCTGCCTTGATGGGGGAGGGGCGGGGATAAGGATTGAAATATACACATCACTATTTATAAAGTAGGTACCTAATAAGAACCTACTGTATAGCACAGGAAACTATTCAATACTTTGCAATGATCTATATGAGAACAGAATCTTTAAAAAAAAGTAAATACATGTACATGTATAACTGACTCACTTTGCTGTACAGCAGAAACTAACACAACATTGTAAATCAACTATACTCCAATAAAAAAAAAATTAACTAGGGACTTCGCTGGTGGTCCAGTGGCTAAGACTCTGTGCTCCCAAAGCTGGGGGGCCCGGGTTTGATCCCTGGTCAGGGATCTAGATCCCAAATGCTGTAATAAGACCCAGCACAGCCAAATAAATAAATAGAAATAAATATATTTTTAATTAGCTAAAAAAATTATTTTAAAAAAAATCAGTCAAAAAATAAAACACAGTCAGTTGCCTTGAGATTACTGGTGAGCAGATACTCCCATCTGCTATGAATTTTTAAAACAATCCCCAAATCTTCTTTTCTCAAAAGCTCATCTTAGTTTCATCTGGAACATGTCCCGTCTCCTGTCATGATGACTGCAGAATCCTATCTGAAGGCCACAGACACTGAACCCAGAGCCAAGGTCACCTCCGAAGCTGACTGAGCCCCTCTGTAACCATTGCCAAAAGCCCCCCTGATCATCATCAGCAAGCTTCCTGACCCCAAACTGGGTACAAATGCCCACTCCATGCTCACCCTATTATAGCACCCTAACCAATCACCTAATACCACCCTTCCAGCAGGAATTTTCTTTGTCTTGAGGCTATAAAAGCTGACTACTAACCCACAAAAGCGTCGGCTCTCCCTTGAGCCAGCCGGCTGTTCTAACAGCGTCCTATTGGCTCTCCTGGTCTGCCAGGAGGTGCCGGCCAGCCCTGCTCCCAGTGCCCACATTGTCTCTGCTGTTTGTTCTTAATAAACTCGCTCCTTTCTGCAGTACTCTGGAAATTCTCTTCCAACCCCCATTCAGACTGCCATGACAACTACCAACCTGGAACATTCTTTCTTCCAGTATCCCAACCTCTGGAAATTCTCTTCCAACCCCCATTCAGACTGCCATGACAACTACCAACCTGGAACATTCTTTCTTCCAGTATCCCAACCTCTGGCCTTATTTCCTGAAGCTCCCAGTACCTGTAGGCAGATGACTTTGTCCCCAGGCTGAGCTGAACCGTCCAGGGAGTAGTCTCCATCCCGCCTGGACTGCTGCCTCCCCCGAGTCTTCCCGACTGCCACAGGGTTCACGGCTTCCAGGTGCGAGGGGTTGGGCAGCATAGTCACGTGGAGGGGATGGTGCGCGCCGAAGTCCAGGTCAACCGAGGATGTTAGGTGAGACAGGACATCGCCAACGGCTGAGACGTTTTCTGGAAACTCACTTAAGCCTTGCATTTTACGGAACATCAGCTAAGCCGAGTAAACACACAAGAAAAAATGGCAAGAGGTGGCTCGTTTAAATCACACAATCTAAAAAAAACTTCATACACATGTTATATATACATTGTGACTATGCATTATTTAAAGATAAGCACCAACTTGTAACTGCTCGAATGCACAGAGCTATTTGGAGATGTTCATCAGCAAATGAAGTTCTAACACATTAAGACAAGTCCAGCATGACGCAGACAGTAAGATACCTCTACCTTGCAATAAGCAAAATTTTTTTCTTAAATGCATTTTCCAGGAGAATTAGTATGCTTGTTAAATTATCAACAGGAATACTTGCTATTATTTGAATTATTGAATTATTCAAGTATATACATATGTGAATTGCTAACAAGAATTATTCTCATTAAAGGAAGAAAGGAAAATAAAAACTTCATCCCATTCAGTCACAGGATGACATCCACTACTTAGCTCAAGTGGCATCTAAGAAACTATTTTGTGATTCTCAGATTGTAGCATCTATGTAAGCACTGGCACCATTTTAGTTTCAAAATTGTGAAAAATGTACGGATATTTTGAAGACGAAAAGTAACAAAGTGCTATTAAAGATTCTAAATATGTTCTCTTTACAAAATATAATGAGTAGTTGATAAATAAATCATTGATTTTTAAAATTAAAAAAAAAGAAACTATTTTGCAATTCTCAAAGGACTTCTCTGCATATGTTCTGTCACCTCATTTTCATACTCTTCTATGAGATAGGCATTACTATCCATTTTAAAAATGAACAAGCTAAAAGACTAAAAATAGAGTTGCCATACAATCCAGCAATCCACTCCTGGGCATATATCCGGAGAAAACTAATTAGTACAAGCATCCCAGTGTCTACCAGCAGCACTATTTACAATAGCCAACACATGGAAACAACCTAAGTGTCCATTGATAGATAAATGGATAGAGAAAATGTGGTATGTATATAATGGAATATTACTCAGCCACAATATAGAATGAAATAATGCCATTTGTAGCAACATGGATAGACCTAGAGATTATCATACTAAGTGAAATAAATCAGACAGAAAATGACAAAAGACCTGTGTGTGCAATCTAAAGAAATGATACAGGAAATCTCTGGTGGTCCAGTGGTTAGGATTCTGCACTTTCACTGCCGAGGGCCTAGGTTCAGTCTCTTGTCAGGGAACTCAGATTCCGTAAGTTGAGCAATGCAAAAAAAAAAAAAAGGGAGAACTTATTTACAAAACAGGAACAGATGCATAGACACAGAAAACAATCTTATGGTTACTAAAGGGAAAGAAGGAGTTTGAGAACTAAAAAAAAAGAAAAAAGGATGCACAAGAGAAGGTCCTTGGCTACAAAGCTGGGTCTCAAATCAAACTATCTACCAAAAACGGTATGTTATGCTCAATTGGCCAAATGGTTTAAATGACCCAAAAGCTTCTTATTACCCTCACTGCAAATAGGAGCATACACACTCACAGGATAGGAAGAGATGTGTTTTTCAGAAGCTTCACTTCAGTTCAGTTCAGTCACTCAGTCGTATCTGACTCTTTGCAACCCATGGACTGCAGCACACCAGGCTTCCCTGTTCATCACCAACTCCCGGAGCTTGCTCAAATTTGTGTCCATCGAGTCAGTGATGCCATCCAACCATCTCATCCTCTTTCGTCCCCTTCTCCTCCTGCCCTCAATCTTTCTCAGCATCAGGGTCTTTTCAAATGAGTCAGTTCTTCCCATTAGGTGGCCCAAGTATTGGAGCTTCAGCTTCAGCATCAGTCCTTCCAATGAATACTCAGGGTTGATTTCCTTTAGGATTGACTGGTTTGATCTCTTTACAGTTCAAGGGACTCTCAAGAGTCTTCTCCAACACCACAGTTCAAAAGCATCAGTTCTTTGGTGTTCAGCTTTCTTTACGGTCCAACTCTCACATCCATACATGACTACTGGAAAAATCGTAGCTTTGATTAGCGGACCTTTGTCAGCAAAGTAATGTCTCTGCTTTTTAATATACTGTCTAGGTTGGTCATAGTCTTTCTCCCAAGGAGCAACCGTCTTTTAATCTCATGGCTGCAGTCACCATCTGCAGTGATTTTGGAGCCTCCAAAAATAAAGTCTGTCACTGTTTCCATTGTTTCCCTATCTATTTCCCTTGAAGTGATGGGACTGGATGCCATGATCTTAGTTTTTTTAATGTTTAGGTTCAAGCCAGCTTTTTCACTTTCCTCTTTCACTTTCATCAAGAGGCTCTTTAGTTCTTCTTTGCTTTCTGCCATAAGAGTGGTGTCATCTACATATCTGAGGTTGATATTTCTCCTGGAATTCTTAATTCCAGCTTGTGCTTCCTCCAGTCTGACGTTTCGCATGATATACTCTGCATATAAGTTAAATAAGATTGGTGACAATATACAGCCTTGACATATTCCTTTCCCTATTTGGAACCAGTCTGTTGTTCCATGTCCAGTTCTAACTGTTGCTTCTTGACCCGCATACAGATTTCTCAGGAGGCAGGTCAGGTGGTCTGGTATTCCCATCTCTTTAAGAATTTTCCACAGTTTGTTGTGATCCACACAGTCAAAGGCTTTGGTGTAGTCAATACAACAGAAATAAATGTTTTTTTGGAACTCTCTTGCTTTTTCTATGATCCAACGGATGTTCACAAGGATGGTCATTGATAATCATTTCTGTGCTTTTAAGTAACTGCTTTGTCTGGGATATTTTAGGAATGTAATTTTTGGTTTAAGAATTTCTGCGGGTGTCAAAGCATACCTCCATTGGTCAATCATTTTATTCTGTTGTATTCTACCTTTTCTAGGGTGAGTTTTCAAAGCTGATTAAGGATTTCTTAGCATCAGAAACACTGAAGTATAAAAAAAAGGTAAAACTTGGCCCCAGACATGACATCATGTGTAGTTTTTTTACTTAAGAAAATTTTTTGGATTGAGGTATAATTGATTTACAATATTATATAAATTCCAAGCATACAACATAGTGATTCAAAACTTTTAGAGATTTTACTTCATTTAGTTATGAAAATATTGGCTATATTCTCTGTGTTTTACAATATAGCCTTTAGCTTATTTTTTACAAAGTAGTTTATAGCTCTCAATCCTGTATCCCTATATTACCCCTTCCCATTTTCCCTCTCCCCACTGGTAACCACTAGTTTGTTCTATCTGTGAGTCTGTTTCTTTTTTGTTATAGTCATTAGTTTGTTTTATTTTTTAGATTTCACACATAAGTGATAACATGAAGTATTTATCTTTGTGTGGCTTACGTCACTAAGCATAAAACCTTGCAAGTCCATTCTTATTGTGGCAAATGGCAAATTTACATTATTTTTAATGTCTGAGTTATATTCCATTATATGTGTGTATGTCACATCTTTATTTATCTGTTGATGGACACTTAGGTTGCTGCTGTATCTTATCAATTATAAATAATACTGCTAAGAACATTGGGGTGCATGTATCTTTCCAAATTAGTGCTTTTGTTTTCTTCAAATATATACCCAGGAGTGGAGTTTCTGGGTCATATGGTATTTTTTGTTTGTTTGTTTTTGCTGCAATACATGGCTTGTGGGAGCTTAGTTCTCTGATCCAGGATTGAGCCCAAGCCTGGCTGTGGAAGCAACAAGTCCTAACCACTGGACCCCTGGGGAACTACCTAACATTTATAATTGTTTTTAATCTCCTGGCCAAGAATAGCGGTGAGGTTTACCCATGTATAATGGACATAACCTTATCAGACATTGGGTCTCTCTGATGTTCCCTGTCATCGAACATTGTGCCCTGACCCTCAAGTGCTTTGAGATTTACAAAGCATCTGAGTCGGATTGAACAAGAATATGAAAGATCCAGTAACAAATAAAACTACTCACTTTGGAGGATCCCTTGGAATAACAATGTTTTATTAGTTTCATACAATCTATTAACTATAATCTGAAAATAAGTAGAAGGTAAAAATGACTTTCTGGAAGATGAAATTTTATCGAACTGCACAGACCTTTGTGTTTGTTTGAATGATTTTTATGAAATAGGGAAAGTATGATTCAAAAAACAGAATTTATCTGTTTGCATCATCCTTAGGAAACAAACTAACTTCTAACTTTCCTGAGTGAAGAAAGAATTCCTGTAAAGAGATATAGGAAAATCAACCTAAACACCAGGTCCAACAGCATCAGTTTTCATCAATTAACCAAGCTGTCTCTTGGACCAATTGGCTCATATGCTTAGTCGGTTTTCTAAAAGCAATTATTACCATCAGCTTTACTCTGTTTCAGTCAACTGCACATCACTGATGGGAAAAACAGAAGGCCTTTTACCTCTGGAGGGAACTGCAGAAGGCCTGTCAGCAAGTTCAGCCTCCCTCTATGGGGCATCCCAATAATAACATCCGTTACCCCGCTGTAAGCTGCCATTTTCAGCAGCTCGTAGAAAAAGCCCATCATGCTTTCTGCTCCTTCGCCTCCGTATCGCTTCACTGTGGCAAACTTGGTGGCCAAAAAGTGGTCAAACTCCTGTGGAACACCACGTCAGACACAATAGTTACAGGAGAGCCGACTACCTGGGTCAAAGTCAAACACATTTAAGGAGACCCTGCACTGTTTTAAACAGCTACAACAGGGTCTATTTAATGCAGACCCCAGAGATGAACAGAAGTCACTCAGAGTCTGGCCAGAAAGCCCTGCCGAGGTAGTAGTGGGGACACAGAGAAAACAACCCAAGTGTTAGAAGAACTCACCCTAGTAGGAATCCCCTCAGAATGTCAGGACTTTTCCAGGACTTGAGTTTTAGTTCAGGGCTCTACAGTATTTCATCAGGGCTGCAAACTAGCCATCCATCCACATTACTGGGGGCAGGGGTGTTGCCATATTGATAGGCTCAAGTCCGGCGCAGAGTCCAGGACATTCAATCCTATTAATCTATACTGAGAGCCTCTTTCATGTATAGTTCCTTTCTCCTTTTAAAATTTTTAACTTTTTAAAATCTTTTTTAAACTTTTTACTTTGTATTGGGGTATAGGCAAGTAACAGTATTGTGATAGTTTCAGGTAAACAGTGAAGGAACTCAGTCATACATATACATGTATTGCTTTTTCCTTTTTTAATCCCTTCAGATAATTAAAAGAGGAATCATATCTTAAGGACATTGCAGTCTTTTATGAAGGGAAGAGACAAATACCTAGAAAGTATTGACTCTGAGATGGAGAAGGCAATGGCACCCCACTCCAGTACTCTTGCCTAGAAAATCCCATGGACGGAGGAGCCTGGTAGGCTGCAGTTTATGGGGTTGCTAAGAGTCAGACACGACTGAGCTACTTCATTTTCACTTTTCACTTTCATGCATTGGAGAAGGAAATGGCAACCCACTCCAGTGTTCTTGCTTGGAGAATCCCAGGGATGGGGAGCCTGGTAGGCTGCTGTCTATGGGGTCGCACAGAGTCAGACAAGACTGAAGCGACTTAGCAGCAGCAGCATCGACTCTGAGGAGAACCAACAGCTCTGGCAGTTGAAGATCTACCTCTTTCTACTTAGAATAAAGTGGTGTATGTTACACTGTCTGTTGTGTTGAGGCCATGGGGGAATTGTGGCTACATTCAGAGAGTTCATGTCTTAACTCCTTCTCTTCAATATTTATATGTCTTTGGAGAAAAAGAGCTGAACAATTCTTTTGATATTAGCTGCTCCTTTTATACCTGAGATTCTAGCATTAATTTTGACAGGTGTTTTCGCTCTTCTGTAGTAAATGCTTCCTTCTTCAGTTCCTCAAACCGCTTGGCAAACCAGTCTTTCTCTTCCTGGCTCTGAAGCTGAGAGGTTTCGATAGAAATCTGCCCACAGTAGATCTTGTTGAGATAGGCGACGACTTCCTCAAGAGAGGCCTCCTCCTTCCCCATGTTCAGTAACCCTACGAAATGAAATCAAAAAGGTCACTTTAAAGAATGGTCACCCAAATATAGAACATACCAAGATCCTTATCTCAACTCAGAGCATTTCATTCTAAATAACTTGGATCATCATCAATGGTTATCCAGATTTTTCTAAAGGCAAAACTAAAAATATGGTCAAAGGCCATAAATTACTAAAAGGAGAGGAAATAAAAATCTTTCCCCAAACAGAACCATGATGCTTGATGCCAAATTTCAATTCTATAGTCTTTTCAAAGTAAATTTTGGACTTGCCATTCATTTGCTTTATATCTATAAATCATATGTACTACCTTGATCTGAAATATCTATCAGAATGTTCAAGTCTTATCAATATCTATAAAGCAATGCCTATTATTGCTCAGTTGGTCTTAATGTGAATTAATATTGACAGCAATGCAACATTCTAAGGTAAAAGGAAATCTCTCTGAACCCTATCCAAAGAAAAGGAAGTTTTGTAATTTGTGACTGGCCCAGCACCAAATCAATTACCAGTCTTTTTTGAATTGATGCTTTTGAACATCAATTAGCTCCAGTGGCAGTTAACAGTTATCTTCAAAAAGATCCTCCCTACTGCTTTCCATAGTGGCTTCACCAACTTGCATTCCTAGCAAGAGTTCCCTTTTCTCTCTGCATCCTCACTTACACTTATATCTTTGTTTTTTGTTTTAATTGAAGAGTACTTGATCTACACTGTTGTGTTAATTTTAGCAAAGTGATTCAGTTTTATACACATACATACACAAACTCTCTCTCTTTCATCTTCCTTCCATTATGGTTTACCACAGGATAAACTAGCTCACTGTGCAGTAAGATCTTGTGGTTCGTCCAGCTTTGGGGTTTTTTGTCAACAGCCATTCTAACAGTTGTGATGTGATAGCTCATTGTGGTTTTGATTTGCATTTCCCTGATGATTAGTGATGCCAAGCACTTTTTAATGTACCCATTGGCCATTTGTGTATATGATTTGAACACAGAGGATATGGGCCCTGTCAGAAGACAATTCTAGAACCTCAACACTACTCTCCCAGACAGTGTCCGAATGTGCCCCTTGATGTCTCCTCACACCCATGGAAGCGTTAGCTCCAGCGGGCATGACTGCAGTTTTTCAAGAACAGAGAAAGAAGCTCTGCCTCACTGGCAGTTAACTGACACAAGAACAGTCAACAGCTGATGACCTTTACCTGTGGTATTGAAGGGTCCCTGCAGAGTTTGCACCAGGGCTTGGATTTCAGGTACGTTTTCCTGCAGGGCTTGATCAGTGAAGAGTGGGTTGATTTTGGCAGCTTTATGCCCATGCTCACAATACACCGTCACCAACCTGGCAAGGCCATGGTCCACTGATTGAGTGGAAAAACAACAACAACAACAATAGAACAATACAGTTTAGGAAATGCCCACAGACCACAAAATCAGTTTTCAAAGAAGGCTTTGTGGCTTTGGACATTTTTAACATGTGGTTCCTACCCACCACAGCTGCCAGTGGTTTTCAGGATTAAAAACTAGCAGAATCCAGGAAAACACACTTATTTCCTTAAATTTATTTCCTGAGAGCAAAAATCACTGAAAAATAACTGGAAGGAACCAGAATTATGGTGCACATTTGTGGAAATAACTATGCACACGGATAGATTTTAAAAGGAAACAGCCCAAATCGAAAATAACTGTTAAAATGCTATAATTTTAATTATGGATAATTATAGTCCTCTTAACTATTATCTGAGTTTTTTATATCATACATTAAAAGGAAAAAACAGAGACAGTTTAAACTGCAAAATCAATAGTACATTTCCTTCCTTACATCCTCCAGGTACACATTTTATAGACTCAGGAAATCATAGACCAGGAAAAAGACCTTAGAAATGATCTTATTATTACATAATAAAAAAAAATCCTATCTGTAGCCTTAAATAAGTAATTCTCTAATCTCTTCTTAAAGGGGAAAATACCATATTTCAATGAATATAATTCTATCTTAGATGATTTTTTTTTAATCTTAGATGATTTTATATTGAGCCAAAAGCTGCTTTTCTTCCCTTTTGTACCTGAAAGCCCTTCTAAAATTTGGAAGAAAATCCTTGAAGACCACAACTTCCAATATCATCTACAAAATTACATCCTTAGTGGAGTTAACTTAATGGTAAATATACAGGGCTATCATCACCATTCTCACTACAGTTTACTAGCCCTCTTTTAAATAAAAAAATAATGATTAATTATTATTGGACTTCCTGGTGGCACAGTGGATAAGAATCTGCCTGCCTGCCAATTCAGGGGACATGGGTTTGATTCCTGGTCTAGGAAGATTCCTATGCCTTGAAGCAACTAAGCCCCTGCGCCACAACTACTGAGCCTGAGTGCTCCAACCGCTGAAGCCCTCTCACCTAGAGCCTGTGCCCTGCAACTAGAAAAGCCATCGCAGTGAGAAGTCCAAGCACTCCACGTAGACAGTAGCCTCTGCTCTCGGAAACCAGAGAAAGTCTGCACAAAGCTACTAACCCAGCACAGGTAAAAATAAATACAAATAAACATTATTATTATTTTTGTATGTTTTGACCACACCTGCACCACATGTGGGATCTTAGGTTCCTGATCAAGGATCAAACCTGGGCCCCTGCATTAGAAGCATAGGGTCTTAACCACTGGACGACCAGGAAAGTCTCCTACTAGCCCTCTTGTGAAAACATTCTCTTTAGCAAACCACATCTAATTAAGAGATCACTGCTTCAGTTTCTAACTGAAAATCCAATCTTTTGGTGATGCTCTACAACACGCACAAAAGGATGGCGTTCACCCCAAAGAACACATAGCACCTACTATTCTTGAAGAGAGAGAGGCCTCTTCCCCTCCCACCTCGGGGCACATCCTCCACCCATCCTCACCATCTGTTTTCTCTCGGACTCTATTTCACTGCTCTGGTTTCTTCTGCTGCTGCTGCTGTGCTCAGTCGTGTCTGACTCTTTTCGACTCCATGGACTGTAGCCCACTGGGCTCCTCTGTCCATGGAATTTTCCAGGCAAGAATATTGGAGTGGGTTGCCATTTCCTCCAGACCCAACCCCATATCTCTTCCTTCTCTGCCTCCTAGATCCTTCCACTGTGACGTCTAGCATTCCATCCTTTCTGTGATTAACAGACCTCCCTAGGTTCTTTACCTCTTCCTTATACTCCTATCTTCACAGGAATCTGTTTTCCCCTGAGGACACCACACCCACACCCCTCCAGTAGGGTGGGTGGAGTCAATGCCTCCTCCTTCCTCACTGATCTTTCCCTCCTGTTAGTCCTCTAGCTCTCTACAAACCCCAGTCATCTGAGGAAAATGCCACAGTGCTGATGACTAATCCCCACTGGCCAAAAACCATCATCAGATAATGTTGCAGGAGAATGCTTGTTGGATGTGCCAATTTGTTTAGAAGAAAAAAGACTAAAAGACACTATATATCATGTGAGCCTGAGCTGTGTTAAAATGTGTGTATTGTACCTATATATTTTCATTACAAAGTGTATCTAGCATACTAGCACCTACATACTTCTTATATGTCTCTTCATTTGCATATATATTTCATATGTATAAAGGAAATAGACCAAAGAGTTAGTGATGAGTCTATGTCAAAATTCCCAATATTCCTTGCTTGTCATATTTTCTAAGTTTTCCATAGTGAACATGTCCAATAGAGCTCTTTATTTATTTATATTGGCCGGGGGGAGCATGCCACAAAGCTTGTGGGATCTTAGTTCTCTGACCAGGGATTGAATCTGTGCCTCTGGCAATGGAAGCACCGATTCCTCCCCTGGGCAGATGCTGAAGGTAAAGCTCCAATACTTTAGCCACCTGATGTGAAGAGCTGACTCATTGGAAAGGATCCTGATGCTGGGAAAGATTGAAGGGAAAAGAAGAAGAGGGCAACAGAGGATGAGATGGTTAGATCGCATCACCAATTCAATGGACATGAATTTAAGGAAACTCCGAGATGGCGAAGCACAGGGAAGCCTGGGGTGTTGCAGTCCATGGGGTAGCAAAGAACTGGACACAACTTAGCAATATCTGTGCCTAGACTGCTTGTGTGAACCAGATGATTTATGCTGAACACCTGCTATCCTTCTGGGAACCTGGGATTTTGGCACATGCAGAGGGTGCTTACATGAACCTCTTCCAATAAAAACTCTGGGTGCTGAGTCTCTAACAGGCTTCCCTGTTAGAAAAGGGAAGTGTTCTCACAGGAACACCGCACATCTGTTGCTGTGTTTCTTGAAGAGAAGGGCATCGTGTGTGACCATCACGAGGAAAAGAGCACAGGGAAGACTGCACGGTGGGTCCCCCAGACCCTTCCTGTGCCTTTTCCATTACAGTCCAGCTGTGCATCCTCATTGCACCTACTAAACCTCAGCCAGGAGTCCAGCCATACACTACGTGCCGTGAGCCCCTTCTGGAGACTCTCTAAGTGTGGGTGGTCTTCAGGACACACGTTATGGATGACGCAGGAGCTAAGTACCTTAAGTGTTGTGCCTTACAAATGCATATGGACAAGTGCATATTCTGGGCTTCGGGCTCTGCGCCCCAAATTTCTGGGCTAAAATATAGACAAGTGCATATTTCGGGTCGCAGGCTCCATGCCCCAGGTTTCCGGGCTGAAATTTAGACAAGCGCATATTTTTCCAGCCCCACGTTCTGAGCACCAAGTTTCTAGGCTGAAACACGAACAGTGCACTTTATCTGAGGAAGAGTCAGCTGAAGCCCAAACAGGTTAAGTGACCTGCAGAAAGTGACAGGGGTAATGAAGAAGTTGGAATTTGAACTATTTGTACTTTAGTGTACTTCCCTGATAGCTCAGTTGGTAAAGAAACCACCTGCAATGCAGGAGGCCCTGATTCGATTCCTGGGTCAGGAAGATCTGCTGGAGAATCGATAGGCTACCCACTCCAGTATTCTTGGACTTCCCTGGTGGCGCAGGTGGTCATGTGGGAGACCTGGGTTCAATCCCTGGATTAGGAAGATCCCCTGGAGAAGGGAAAGGATACCCACTCCAGTATTCTGACCTGGAGAATTCCAACGACTGTATAGTCCATGGGGTGGCAGAGTTGGACATGGCTAAGCGACTTTCACTTTGATTTTAATCCAGTGTTTCACCTGTTATACCACAACAAAAACTGAAAAGGAAGTCAGAGCGTACAGCAAAAGACGGGAGAACTAGAAGTCCACAAAACATTTAAAAAATCATCTAAATTTGAAAAACGACGTATTCAATGGCTGCACTCTGTCTTCATCGCTGCTCGAGGGCTTTCTCTAGTTGTCACGAGCAGTGGCTACTCTCCAGTTGCGGTGTGCCGACTCTTCAGGGCGACGGACTCTCTTGCTGCAGCTTGTAGGCGCTAGAGCATAGGTTCAACAGCTGTGGTGCACAAGCTTAGCTGCCCCAAGGCATGTGGATCTTTCCAAACCAGGGATCGAACCATTATCCCCTGCATTGCAAGGTGGATTCTTAGCCGCCACTGAAGCACCAACGAAAGTGAAAGTCGCTCAGCCGAGTCCAGCTGTTTAAGACCCCCATGAACTGTACAGTCCATGGAATTCTCCAGGCCAGAATACTGCGGTGGGCAGCCTTTCCCTTCTCCAGGGGATCTTCCCAACCCAGGGATCGACCTCAGGTCTCCTGCATTGCAGAGGGATTCTTTACCATCTGAGCCACCAGGGAAGCCCAGGAAGTCTCAACATTTTTTAAAAATCTCTAATGCCATAAGATTTTTCCCCAACTGTTTTTCATATAAAGCCTCCAGTAAAGCCTCCTATTATTTCTCTCTCTTTTTTTTTTTTTTGGCCACACACCACGCAGTTTGTGGGATCTTAGTTCCCCCACCAGTGATGGAACCTGGGCCTTAGCAAGTGAAAGCACCAAGTCCTAACCAATGGACCAACAAGGAACTCCCAAGGCTCCTATTATTTCTACTATACAACACACCTACAACCTCACTTCAGCTACTAAAGCTCATTGCTAAGATCAGTAACCACTAAACACTGTTTGGAATCTGACAGGCCCCATCTCCTAATCATCTCTAAATTCTGCCGTTTTCCCCAATCCTTCATAATGAAATTTATACCTATGAATCACTAATCCTAAGCTGTTGCACTTCAATATACTAACAATAAACGATCAGAGATAGAAATTAAGGAAACAACCCCATTAACTGTAATATCAAAAAGAATAAAATTCCTAGGAATAAACCTATCTAAGGAGGTAAAAGACCTGTGCTCAGAAAACTATAAGACACTGATGAAAGAAATGGAAGATGACACAAATGAATGGAAAGATATACAGTGTCCTTGGATTGGAAGAATTAAAGAATTGTTAAAACTACCATATTTCCGAAGCCAATCTATAGATTCAGTGCAATTCCTATAAAAATACCAATAATTTTTCACAGAACTAGAACAAATAATTCTAAAATGTGTACGGAAAGTGTGAAAGTGAACGTGTTAGTCGCTCAGTTGTGTCCGACTCTTTGTGACCCCATGGCCTGGAGCCCACCAGGCTCCTCAGTCCATGGAATTCTTCAGGCAAGAATACTGGAATGGGTTACCATTCCCTTCTCCAGAGGATCTTCCTGACCCAGGGATCAAACCCAGGTCTCCTGCATTGGCAGGCAGATTCTTTACTGTCTGAGCCACCAAGGAAGCCCTTGTGTATGGAAATCCACCTTCATTTCAACTTAGGGTTGTTGATAAATAGAACTCAAGCTTATTTGGAAGCTGAGGTTTACAGAGATTAAAGTACGAGCTCTTTTACTAATAGCCAACTACAAAGAACACATACCATGGGTCAAATTTTAACTCCTGAAAGCACTGCCATCCAAAAAGGTCCCTAGAAGCAAATTCAAGATCTCTTTGAAGCCTTACTCCAGTAAAAACCTTAATAATGAGGACTTCATCCTATGTTGGCCTTGATACTTGCTTGGCCAAGATAAACATATGAAGAAAGGAGCTGCTGAAGGGCAAAGAGGAGGAGGAAGGCACCATAACTTAGACTACACCTCCTCCCATTTCTCTGTGTACCTTGGACGTGGGAGTTGCCTTGTGTTCATTTTCCATAGTGTTTGTGAATACATTCTCTGTGTGGGAAGAAAACCTTAGAGTATTTAAATGGCCAAAGGGGTTGAGTGTGGTGATACTAGTTATTTTCCAACATCTATTTTTCTCTTCTCTTTCAAAATAACTTTTAGCTGGAAGGTGGCCGCGCTGAAGAAAGACTATACTTTCCAGTCTCCCTTGCAAGGATGTACAGATGTGTGACCAAGCTCTACTGAACAAATATATCTTATATATACATCCCTTATTGACTATAACAATGTTTGGCCATGGTGGCCACAGACCTCCTGCTAGAAAATCACTTAGTGTGACATAAAAATACAAATTCCTGGACCTCATCTCAGGCCACTGAATGAGAACTGGGATGAGGGTAAGACGAGGGAGGGCAGCCTGGGAACTAGCCTTTTAAACATCATTCAGAGTGATCTGAACACACACGTCAGTTTGAGGGAAATTGACATGCAAAATTAGACACTCCATTTGTCAAGTGAAATAAGATATATTCTTACTCTCAAGGGATTAGCCATCTAGCTGACCAAATGCTGCTCATAAAGACACTTGTTGCACTCAAGAAAGAGAAATCAGTTTTATTCTGAACGTCTCCTGAGATCAAGAACACAATATTGAGGTTTCAGTATGTGATCTACTACTCAAAGATCAGGTGTTTAGATGCTGCTGCTGCTGTTGCTGCTAAGTCGCTTCTGTCGTGTCCGACTCTGTGCGACCTCATAGACGGGAGCTCACCAGGCTCCCCCGTCCCTGGGATTCTCCAGGCAAGAACACTGCAGTGGGTTGCCATTTCCTTCTCCAATGCAAGAAAGTGAAAAGTGAAAGTGAAGTCGCTCAGTCGTGTCCAACTCCTAGCAACCCCATGGTCTGCAGCCTACCAGGCTCCTCCATCCATGGGATTTTCCAGGCAAGAGTACTGGAGTGGGGTGCCATTGCCTTCTCTGGTTTAGGTGATGAAGGGATTCTAATTGTTAATCCAATAACTGGACCAAAGATATCAAATGAGACCTCCCTGGTGGTCCAGTGGTTAGGACTTCAGACTCTCGCTGTCCAGGGCCAGGGTTCAATCCCTGGTCAGGGAACTAAGATCTCATAAGCCACGTGACACAGCAAATAAAAATAACAAATAAAAATTAAAAACGCCAAGTGACCCTCCTCTAACAACCAATCTGTGTTCATCTTCTATTCTATGAGGATGAATAAATATACGATAATTTTGGAGCATAAACCAAATACTCAAAATCGATCTCTTGTACATGAGGATGCAACTGAGCCTCCAAAAACTGATATTCGTGTCTCCTAATCCATTAAAACCCGAGTAGCATAGTTCTGAATTCAGCAAAGAGTTTTAACCTCATAAAGACGCTAGACAGAAGAAACGAATGGATAATAAATACCATGCTGAGGTCCAAGAACACCAACGCCCTCTTCACCCTAGTCACCATCGCGATCCCCACAGATCCCCCTCATACTTGCTTTGGAGACAGCCCTGGAAAATGTGTATCCTTGGGTGAACTCCAGGAGCTGGGCTATCTTAGAACTTTTCCTGCAGCCCCGCCTCCGCAAACAGCTAAGGTCTCACACGTTTTATGACCAAGGAATGGAAAAGACAAGAGTTCACAGAACCATTCTGTGATCCGGACCCTGACAAGACGCAGATCTGTCCCTCTTTGCTCCCTGGCCTCTCCTTCCTCTCCACCCGCCTGCTCGCACACTGAGGCCCCCAGAAGTCCCAACCCTCAAAAACACCCACCCCGGGCCCAGGAATAAGACCCCCTGCCTCCCCTGCCGCCACGCTCACCGGCCCAGGCCCCATCCTGACCTGGGGGGCGCGCCAGGCCGCCCTCGGGCTCCCGGCTCTCGGGCTTCCTCGGCCGGTAGCCATAGACACCCCTCTCTGTCTGGTAGCCGCGCCGGAGGAAGAGCGGAGCGGCCCGGCAGAAGCCCCGTCTTGCTGCTGCCACAGCGGCCCAGGCCATGTCCCACCAGACCCCCAAAGCCCAGAGATCCGGGCGGGATGTCCAGGGGCCGCCGCCTCAGGGAGGTCGCTCCCGCGCGGACCCTCCGCGGAGGAGGAGAGAGGCGACCGGAAAAACCCGCCCCCTAGACAACACCCCCACTCCTGATTGGCCCGGGCCCGGGCCTTGGAGCCAATCCAGATCAGCGGCCCGCAAAGCCCAGCCGCGCGGCTGGGATCCCGCGACACTCGCGAGGGCCTAGAGGCGGAGGGAAGTCCTGCATTCGGGAAAAGGAGGAGTGCCGAGGGGAGTGTACCGGCTTTCTGGTAACAAAGCTGTGTGTGCTGGATATATCTGTGTATGCTGCAGTCTCCCTCCGGGAGTCATCACCCACCACCCGTCTCCTGGAAGCTCCAGAGCTTCCTCACACACACCGTGCTGTCTCCCACAGAAAGGAAAAATCAGCGACAGACTGCATGACCGGGACAGTGGTGGCTGGGACTCAGACCGAGTTCATAGGAAGGAGCCAGAAAATCAATATCCCGCCTCTGTTTGTATTTTTGTAAGAAACATTGAGGGGGAAAGGTTCAAACAAGGGAGAAGGAGCCTGCACGAAAGCGATAGGAGTGAAGAAAAAACTGGACTTGGAAGAGTTTAGATAATTGAGATTCTTGGTTGGTCTATCTCTGATATAGTTTCCCAAACTATTTTATTCCACGACTCACCTTTAATTTTACCAATATGGGGAGGTTTGAATGCTTCCCAGTCGGCCATCCATTCTTCCAGTCACCTGAGCAGCTGCACCACTTACTCCTAGGAACACTACACATGTGAACCTAAGGTATCTTTCCACTTCACTCTTTCAGCCACTGTAACACACAGAACCCTCTGCTGGGTTACAGAGATTAATAAAATACAGTGTCTGCCCCTAATCAGGTGCCAGTCCAGTTGCAGACTGAACTCAACAAGCAATATGAGACACACATCCAAGTGTGTGCAAGTGCCCTACAAGCATAGACAGGTGTGTCAGGGAAACCTCCAAGTGGAAGGCACACTAGAACAGAATCTTGAAGGCTAAGGAGTTAGGCAAATGTGTAAGGAGAGGAGCCCACCAAGGAGGGGGGGAAAGCATGAGCCCAGAAGCCGGGGATAGGTTGCAAGACATTGCAAGTGATTCCGAGAGTGTGGCATATTGGGTGTGCATTGAGAAATGGGAGTGAAAAGGTGAAGATAGTATGAAATTGTTATCAAGAAAAGTAGTAAAGGTAGAATATTGTCTTTAAAGTTTTGAAGTTCATCCCGTTGAGGTCGCTGGCCATGAATATAGAGAGAGAGCACTTTTTGCTGCTTGGTGATTTTCTCCTGCCTTGGTACTGAGAAGGTCAGAAGGGTGATAACTGGGTTCATTCAGGGCTGAAGTTTTGCAGTTAGATGGGATAGAAAGGCCAAGATGCAAAGACATTTAAGATACTGGTTAGAGAACGATTGAAATAACAAAACATGGGCTTTAACCTAACATTTTAAAAATGCTATCAAATAAAAGAATGCGCAGATGGTAAAAGAAAAGGGCCAGTGGGTTGTCAGTTCTAATGAGGTTGAAGACTAGGTAAGTCAGGAGATGGTTGAGAATCTCAGCTGGAACAGAAGGTTGTAGACAGGAAACAAAATGTTTAAAGTGGTCATTGTAGCAGTGATGCAAATACTGATACTGACCAGAAAGCTTGTTGGCTAAAGTAGAGTGGGGAAGAGTATTTTCAGAGGTGAGGTCAAGAAACTGAAAAACAGGTATTTAGGTTTTTTGAGTTGCCATAGGACAACCAGCCAGAAACTTCAATGTGCCAGGCGTTCACACACAAACCCTTTTTCCTTTAAAATTTCATTCACACTCGTGACTTTAATTAGCAATAAAAAAGGAATGACACCAAATACAAGTCACCAGTATAATCTCTCTTCTGAACCCAGGATCCACACATATGGAATACTGCCTACCAGACATTTTTGTTTCCGTGCATCACTATGAGTCCATGATATACTAAGTGCTATGATGTTAAAATATAATCATTTTGCAAACTGGTGACCCACAGGTCCCATCTAAACTGCCCATATGGGGAGCTCCCTGGCAGTCCAGTGGTTAGGACTCGGTGCTAAGGTTCAGACTCCGTGCTATGGTGTGGGTTCAATCCCTGGTCAATGGATGAAGATCCCACAAGCTGCGTGGGATGATCAAAAATAAAAAAAATAAACTGCTGATATAAATAAACTGCTTTGTTTGCCGTCAGAAAGTCTTGATTTTTTTAATTGGATGCTTTTATTAAAAATGTGGAAGATTGTATATTAAAGTTCGGATTTAAAAAAAAAATAAAGTTTGGATTTGTGGTTTTTCTTAGAGATCTGACCACACTGTACTCACTGTCCTACATGATGGTGATCAGCATGAGCTGAGAGATTGCTGGTCTCTCTAGATGAGGTGTGTGGGTACCAGTTTTCAGTCCCTACCTCTCTTACCTTTATGTGGTCTGCTTGTCTGGACCCTATAGCTGCTTGTGTTTGCAAACTCTAGTCTGCTGTGGTTTTCCTGCTTCTTCTTTCACCCTTTATTAGAACCACACTTTCTGTGGTTCTCACTGTGCACCAGCAATACTATTTTTGGTTCCTCAAACATCCGTACTTTTCCTACTTCATGGTTTTCAAACAACCTATTCTCTCTGCCAGGAAGGCTCTTCCTCCCATCCCCAATAATAGATACACCTGGAAGATTCCTATCCTCCTTCTCCACTGGCCCGGGAGTTACTTTCAGGGGGGAAAAAAAAAGTGTTCCTGGCCATCTTGGCTAAGTTAGTTCTTCCTACTATATGCCCTCATAGTACTCCGTAAATTTCCTTATTTTATTATACAATTTTGAAAACTATTTCCTGAGTACCAGATGTATCATAGTTGTGGGAATCTAAATTTTTACCCACTTAGAGCATTACAATGATTCTGTCTCTACCTTCCCATGCATAATTACATAATTGATTAAATTAATGTAAGCTAAATATAAACACGATGTGCCTCCTTTGTGATAAATGTAAATGACATACTAACACATATATATGGAATTTAGAAAGATGGTAACGAGAACCCTGCATGCGAGACAGCAAAAGAAACGCAGATGTATAGAACAGATTCTGTGGAAGAGGGCAGGGGTGGGATGTTATGGGAGAATGGCATTGAAACATGTTAATTATCATATGTGAAATCAATCACCAGCCCAGGGCTGATGCTCGGAGCTGGTGTACCGAGATGACCCAGGAGGAGGGAATCGGGAGGGAGGAAGGAGGGGGGTTCTGAAGGGGGAGCATATGTAAACCCATGGTGGTTTCATGTCAATGTATGGCAAAACCAACACAATAAAGTAAAGAAAATTTTTTAAAAAAATAAATAAATAAATGTAAATGACAAGAGTGTGCGATTGTGTCTGTCTGTTGCATTGCTCTGTCCCCAGCACCTAATTTACTGGTTACCCACAGGTCTCATCTAAACTGCTGATATGGGGAGTTCCCTGGTGGTCCAGTGGTTAGGACTCAGTCCTAAGGTTAGGACTTGGTGCTAGGGTGTGGGTCATTCCCTGGTCGGGGAACAAATACCCTGCAAGCCACATGAGATGAAACATCCAGTAATTCACCAGTAGGTGCTAAGTATAAAATTTTGAGTATGAGTTAATGAAAGAAGAAGAATATAGGATGTAATGATTGGATATGCAAACTAAGTGGGGAGGTAGGGAGACACAACCTCCTGGCTTCTGACTTGAGCCACTGTGTGGTTGGTTATGCCATTAACAGATAAAGGAGCACAGGACAAACAGAAGGCTGTGAGGCAGGATTAATTCCATTTTGGGCATTCTGATTCTCAATGTTTGTGAGACTTCTGAGTGTAGACATCTGGTATATAATTGGACTTGTGGGTCTAGAGCTCAGAAAACTCTTTAAGGTGGGTAACAGCAACTTTATTTTGCACATTTGAGGGCTGATAAATCCCAGGCACATACAACTAATAAGCAACAGAGATAGGATCCATATTTTTAGCTTGATGTTAATACTATCCAGTCTCTTCCTTATTGCTATGATACTTGTTATATTATAAAAACATTATTTATTTTAGAGATCTGTCCTTCTAAAACCTCCATTCTTTTTTTTTTCTTTCTTCCTTTAGTTTATTTGACTACACCACGTCTTAGTTGTGGCATATGGAATCTCATTCCCTGACCAGGGCCCCTGCATTGGGTGTTTGGAGTCTTAGCCACTAGACCACCAGGGAAGGCCCCAAAACCTCTATCCTTAACAAAACTTGTGATAAAGTAATACATTCTAAAATACAATCTTCAGTTTCTATTCACCAGTCCTTAAAATGAAGACAATAATGCAATGTACTCTTAGACCTGAATTCCAGTATAAAATTGTATAATGCTTTTCTATCAGAACTAATATGTTTTCAACAGATAAAGTATAGGTATAGTGATATGAGGTTTGGGTCAGAGAAACCAGGATTTGAATCCAGGCCCTGCTACTTACTACTGTAGGAGAGAAGAAAATTTATCTTCTATCCATTCATGTTCTACTTCTGGCGACTGTGAATTAAAAGGAGAAAAGACAGATTAAAATAAGAAAAGGTGTATATTTCTTTCCTTTTTGGTGCGTGTTATCAAGCAGCATGTGGGATTTTAGTACCTGGCCAGGGATTGAACCCATGCCCTCTGCATTGGAAGCATGGTGTCTCAGCCACTGTACCACTGGGGAAATTCCAGCATATATTTACTGGTGTTAATATTTTTCATGCATGGGGGCTTAAGAGAAAGGAATGAAAATCCAAAGGGGTGACTAGACTTTGGGCCTCGTATAACGTTTTAACAAAGAGTGATATACACTATTATGAAGAAGACACTAGGCAAAGGAAGAAAGTTTTGAGCTCCTAGGAGTGGTATACTGTGAAAAGTGACAAGGAAAGGTGTGGTAGAGAAGGGTTAGCATTTGGTATGGTTTCTTATGCGACTCAATTCATCTCTGCTGGTAAGAATCATTCTCCTCTTATTAGTATGGGAGTCAGGAAACTTTTATCATCTTTACAAATGCAACTCTATGTCATTTTTACAAAGGGAAATTTGTACCTGCTTTTAGGTAAAAAAGGGGAAGCCAGTTTCTCAGTTGCCTTCAGCTTAAAATAATGAATATGCCAAAGTGAAATATTTGGGGTAGCATGCCTTGATCCCCTTCACTATACAGGCCTTAGGCAGATTCCTTTAGCTCTTAGTCTATATAGTTACCTGTAAAATATTTAAGCATTTATGTAAAACACATAAAGTTCAGGGATTAGAACATAGAAGATGCTCTATAAGTGTTAGCTACCACTATTATTATTGTTTTTATTAAAGAAAGAAAGAGATTGAGATGATGGTGTTGTTTATGACACTGAAGTGAGATGAAGGTTAAAACTGCCAAAGCTAAAGTTAAGATCCAAAGAAGTAAGGATACAGGACAGAGTCTTCTACATGGACAATGAAATGGCCTAGAATAACAGTGGGTCTCTCATGCAATTTTGTTATTATCAGTTTCTGTCTTCATTGAGGCCAGAAATAGTGCTTTATTCATTTCTGTATTTTATTTCCAATACAGTGATTGGTTCATAGTACAATACATAGACTAGTTCACACCAATACATAGATTGATATGTATCACACCAATACATAGACTGGTATGTATGCTACATTGCTATGTATCCAATACAAAGATTGGTTCACATTTTGAAAATTGGATGCATGACATTGTCCAGAGAATAAGACAAGCCGCAAATGGGAGGAAAATATTTGCAAAAGATGGATCTGACCATAATGATGGATAAATGTCTTTACACATCTATTTAAACTCACAGAATGTATAGCACTATGGATTAACTTTAATGTAAACTATGAACTTTGGGTAATTAAGATGTCAGTGTAGGTTCATCAGCCACAACAAATGTATAACTTGGATGAGAGATGTTGACAGTGGGGAAGGCTGTGCATGTGTAGGGCCTCAGAGTATGTTAGGAAACCTTTGTACCTTCCCCTCAATTTTGCTGTGAGCCTTAAATATATATTATATATTTAATATATTAAATATTTATATGTGCTAAAATATAATCTTAAAAAAGAGACATATTTTTAAAAAATTTACTGAAGTATAGTTGATTTACAATGTTGTGTTAATGTATGCAGTACAGCAAAGTGATTCAGTTATAGATATATACACATTCTCTTCCATTAGGGTTTATCATAGGATATTGAATATAGTTCCCTGTGCTATACAGTAGGACCTTGTTGTTTATCTATTCTATACATAATAGTTTTCATCCCCTAATCTCAAGCTCCCAATCCTTCCTTCCCCCAGCCCTCCCCCTTGGCAATCATAAGTCTGTTCTCTTTGTCTGTGAGTCTGTCTGTTTCTGTTTCATAGATAAATTCATTTGTGTCATATTTTACATTCCACTATAAGTGATATCATATGGTATTTGTCTTTCAAAAAAAAAGACATATCTGATAAAGAATTCGTATCCAAAATATATAAAGCACTCTTAAACACAGCAGTAAGAAAATAAAGGACCTAATTTTCAAAATGGGCTAAAGACCCTAACAGACAACTCACCAAAGAACATATATAGCTGGCAAATAAGCATATGAAAAGATGCTCCAAATTGTATGTCATTTGGGAATTTCAAATTAAAACAACAATGAGATAGGGATGTTGATAGTGGTGGAGGTTGTGCAAATGTGGAGAAAGGGAGTATATGAGAAATCTTTGTACCTTCCTCTCAATTTGCTGTGAAGTTAAAACTGCTCTTAAAAAAAAATCTCAAAAAAAAAGAAAAATTAAATGGATACACGCATGCATGAATGAGTGAAAACAATTGCGTGGTTAATTCAGGAATCAGTGGAGTTAAAAAAAGTGTTTATGAAAAAGATTTTAGGCCAGATTTAAAGTCTTAAATATGTCATACTTGGAAAATATATTTGTTTAACTATGTGTATAAAACATATAAGGTAGGGAATTCCCTGGCTGTCCAGTGATTAGGACTTGGGGCTTCCACTGCAGGGTTCCCGGTTTCAATTCCTTGTAGAGGAACTAAGATCATGCATGCTGCAGAGCATGGCCAAAACAAAAACAAAATGTAATGTCAAAATAGTAATGCTCATCATTCTACTGGCTATCTATTGTTGCATAAGACATTACCTCACAACTAAATGGCTTGAAACGACAAACCTGCATCACCTCGCAGTTTTTGTAGGTCAGTGTTCCAGGCACAGTTTAGCTCAAGACCTCAGGCTCAAGACTGCTCCGAGGCTGCAGTCAGGCTGCAGGCTGAGATTATGATCTCACCTGAAAGCTCAAGCAGGGGAGAGTCAACTTTCATTCCATTCATTTATTTCTTGGCAGGGCCGAGTCCCTCACTGGCTGTTGGCCAGAAGCCTTCCTTGATTTGATTCTCTGCCCTGTGGGTCTCTCCAAGGGTAGCTTTCAACATGGCAGCCAACTGCCCTTAGGGAGTGGGCAGGAGTGGGAGTAGGGTAGGATGGGGGAGATGAATCACAGTAGTTCTGAAAACTAATATTAGTGGTAACATCCTGTCACCTCTGCTATATTATACTCACTAGAAGTTAGTCACTAAATGCAGTCTGCACTCAGAGGGAGAACATTACACAAGGGCGTGATGATCAGGAGAAAGGGATCTTTGAGAACCATTTTAGAGGTCACCTACTGTACCCATATGACCATTTTTAGGAAGCTCTGACTCAAGTATATGCAGTGTTTATCCTTGGCTTATCAGTCATGTAACCTCTCAAGTAACTCTTGCACAGGCTGCCGTGATACTCTACCCAAGGATTAGAACTATGCTTGTAGTGTTAGTCACTCAGTCCTGTCTGACTCTTTATGACCCCATGGACTGTAGCCCACCAGGTTCCTCTGTCCATGCAATTATACAGGCAAGAATACTGGAGTGGGTTGCCATTTTCTCTTCTAGATGCTGCATAAATAGTTCTGATAATAAAACATACCATATCATTTCAAAGAACTATAGTTACTAGCTTATTGTTTTTTCAATTAATTTCTTTAACTGGATGCCTATTACTTTACGATATGGCGGAGATTTTTGCCATACATCAACATGAATCAGCCACTGGTGTGCATGTGTCCCCCATCTTGAACACCCCCTTTCCACTTCCCTCCCCACCCCATCCCTCTGGGTTGTCCCAGAGCACGGGCTTTGAGTGCCCTGCTTCATTCATTGAACTTGCACTGGTCATCTATGTTACATATTGTGATATACATGCTTTGATGACTAGCTTATTATTATTATCATTAAACTGATATTAAATCTTGGGTATGAGAACATCAATACAAAGTGACATCTCTATTTAAATTAATCTTCCCTTCAATTGGAAGAAAGAGGGTAAAACAAAATGGAGTGGCTGTTTCTACAGCTTCTGTAGGGAAAATGTAGGTGAGTATAATGTATATGGTATCCTGTCTAAAGTGTAGAAACTTCCAGAAGAAAAATAAGCTAGAAATGACACTCACTCCTTTCCGTTCCCCTTAGCAACTGGCACAAGAAGTGAGGTGATGCCAGAGGACTCCCTGAGTAATACCTTCTTTTTCCAGCTATATTTCTCAATGTGACAATATTGTCCTGGTTTAGGAAGGTAGCCACTTTTCTTCTGAATGCTTAAGTACTTGGAAGCTCTGACAAAGTGCATTGCCAAAATTAAATTAAAATAATGAAGTTAGGGGTCATAAAATCTAATGTACTCATTTTTAAAATGAAGTATCTGAGCCACAGACAAGTTACAAACGACTTGCCCTAGTTCCATGGACATTAGCAGGTCTCTAAGACCAGACCCAGTTCTCTTCCCTTTGCATTTTGCTTTCATGGATATGGATTTACTGACACTATGGACTGACCCAGGCAGAGATTCTTGTTTTAGTCTATGTGTTGGTTGGTCTTGTTAGGACTCAACTATAAAATTATGTCTTTTCTTATTCTATATTCTGATTGTGTAAAAGGGCCATCTGTATTAACCTGTGTATGGTATTGTACACAGTTGTATAAGGTAGAGAAAACACCCTAGAAAAGGAGGAAATATTAAATAAGACTGTGAACTTTGGAATCAGATGGTCCAGAATGTAGGTTCCATTTAGTAGCTGTATCATACTGGGCACATTATTAAACTAAATTAAGTCCTAGTTTCCCCATTTATAAAAACAAGAAAAATAGTATCTACCAAAGAGAAATATTAGGTGGATAAATGACTGATACACATTATTAAAGAGGTGTCTATCTCTCCATTCATCCATTCAAAAGTAATTCAAATTTTTAACCACCCAATGTTAAAAATTTGAATTACTTTTAATGGAAATCACAAAAAGGGAAATGGAATCCTATATTTGGATTGTCAAGATTTGCTATTGTTGTTGACTGAACGCTTTAGTCGTGTCCAACTCTTTGTGATCCTATGGACTGTAACCTGCCAGGCTTCTCTGTCCATGGGATTCTCCAGGCAAGAATACTGGAGTCAGTTGCCATTTTCTCCTCCTGGGGATCTTCCCGACCCAGGGATTGAACCTACATCTCCTGCACTGGCCAGCAGATTCTTTTACTGCCGAGCCATCTGAAAATGAAATTTCAGTCTTTAAAATATTTTGTTCTTTTCACTCTAGTTTAATCCTACACATTCCTGCATAAGTACACAGGTTTTTCTCTCTCTTCCAAGAAAATGTTTTTTGGAAAGGAAAATTTTTTCTCTCTACCCTTTTAGATTCAGTACCTGGGGGTGTATGAACTAAACTGACAACAGATTAACACAGGGAAAAAGTATATAAATTTAACTGATGCTTTTAATTTTGCATGAATGGGGCTACACAAAAAAGAAGTGAAAGCCCAATGAAGCAGTTAGACTCAGAAGTTTATATATAATTTTAACAAAGGGTGACTAGAGAAAAAAAGGGATGAACTTTGGGGGCAGAGAAGTGTAGGAAGGCAAATACATGAAGTAATCAATGGAACTAATATAAGGTATATTACCTGTATAAACTATATGTAAGGGTTATTTTATTAAGGTTTGTTTGTGTAGATTCATTTTTGTGTTGGCTTTTCATCTTTAGAGCCATAAATCTCCTGGGGAGGATATTTATGGCAGTCTCCATTTCTCAAAAGTTTCTGCTTTTAGTCAGATAAAGCGAGCGCCAAGAAGTTTTCCTTCTTCATCTGTTGACTCTCAATTGCCTTCAGCTCAAAATAATCCATAGGCCAAAGTCTAGGCATATGTCAAGGTGGTATATTCTAATCCTTTATATATTCATTCATTTCTTTAAAAAATATTGGAGTATAGTTGATTTACAATGTTGTATTCATTTACTTTTAATTCTTGTCTCAAAATGTGATTGTGGCCCCAGGACACAAAAATGAATAAGATACAAATCATAGTCTCAAGGAGCTCATAGTCTTAATGGGAAAGCAAATACAAGCAAATTACTTCAATATAATATAGTGAATGTTGAAATTGAGTTGTTCAGAGACTGCTATGGGAACCAAGTAGGGACAGGGACTTAATCCAACATATGTAGGGTGGTGGTGATGAAGAATGGCTTCCCCAAAGAAATAATGCCTTTAGCGACTAGGCTGAAAACATTCATGGGAGAAAGTATTCTAGGCAAAGTCATAATATATGCACCAAGGGAAGAGGAAGTTCAGTTCATGTGCTGTGCTGTGCTAAGTTGCTTCAGTCGTGTCTGACTCTGTGAGACCCTGTGGACTGTAGCCCACCAGGCTCCTCTGTTCATGGGATTCTCCAGGCAAGAATACTGGAGTATGTTGACTTGCCCCCCTTTCCCTGCCCCGCTCTCCTTCATAGGATCTTCCCAACCCAGGGATTGAACCTATGTCTCCTGCATTGGCAGATGGGTTCTTTACCATCTAGTGCTACCTGGGAAGCCTGGTTCAGTACATGCAAGTTATTAACTACAGCTAGAACTAAGATCTGCGGAGAATCAGCCAGAAACTAGATATACAGGCAAGAGCTATGAAGATCTCCTGCTAAAGACTGAATTTTATCCTGTAAGTCAGTGGCTTCCAAGGTCACTTGGCACAAGGAGATATGCAAAATTATCTATTTAGGCAAATATATTAGAACTTGGTTTTTTTTTTATTTCTTCTACTTTGGGATGTGTAGTATTATGTACAAGTTTAGATAGCAATACATATACACACAATTTATATCTAAGTAAACAGACATGACTTGGGAGTGTATGCCCTCTTCCCCTCCCCATGGGACTACATGACTAGAGAAGTTTGGAGACTATTGCCATTCAAGGGTGTTTTGCACAGGAGTTAAACAGTTAGATTTGTGCATGAAACAATGCTTAGGTTAGGAGGGGACAAAATTAAAAGTAATTAGGTAGAAGAATTAAGATTGTTGCCAATGGTGTGGCTTTGAATTGATGTTGGTCTCAACTAAGGTTATGGCCGTGGGATACAGAGGAGGACCAAGGTAAGATCTTTTTTAAAATTTTATTCATTTATTTATTTTGGCCCTGCTGAGTGCAGCTTGTGGATCTTAGTTCCCCAACCAAGTATTGAACTCAAGCCAAGGCAGTGAATATGTCCTAACCACTAGACTGCTAAGGAACTCCCAGGGCAAGATCTTTTTAAGACACACTGATTTCGGGCTTTCCTGGTGGCTCAGTAGTAAAGAATCTGCCTGTCAATGCAGGAGACACAAGTTTGATTCCTGGTCTGGGAAGATCCCACATGCCATAGAGCAACTAAGCCCGTGTGCCACAACAATTGAGCCTGTGCTCCGGAGCCCAGGAGCCACAACTCTTGAGCCTGTGTGCCCTAGAGACTGCTCCACACGAGAAGCCACCACAAAAAGTAGCCTGGGTATAGTACTATAGAGTAGCCCCTGCTGGCCACAACTAGAGAAAAGCCCTCGCAGCAATGAAGACCCAGCACAGCCAAAAATAAATAAATAAATAAAATTAAAAAAAAAAAAAAAAAGACACTG
The DNA here is from genome assembly GCA_007570785.1 of Antilocapra americana. Taxonomy (NCBI): domain Eukaryota; kingdom Metazoa; phylum Chordata; class Mammalia; order Artiodactyla; family Antilocapridae; genus Antilocapra; species Antilocapra americana. The sequence goes on along the minus strand of ML661250.1, from coordinate 5,046,758 downwards.
ATGGCATTTGGATAAGAGATGATGAGTAAGGACAAAGTAACTATTGGGGAGGAATAACTTTTCCTCTATCCTCTTATGAAACACTGGGCTGGAGGAAGCACAAGCAGGAATCAAGATTGCTGGGAAAGATATGAATAATCTCAGATATGCAGATTACACCACCCTTATGGCAGAAAGTGAAGAAGAACTAAAGAGCCTCTTGATGAAAGTGAAAGAGGAGAGTGAAAAACTTCCCTTAAAGTTCAATATTCAGAAAACTAAGATCTTGGCATCCAGTCCCATCACTTCATGGGAAGTAGATGGGGAAACAGTGGAAACAGTGGCTGACTTTATTTTCTTGGGCTCCAAAATCACTGCAGATGCTGACTGCAGCCATGAAATTAAAAGATGCTTACTCCTTAGAAAGAAAGTTATGACCAAACTAGACAGCATATTAAAAAGCAGAGACATTACTTTGCTAACAGTGGTCTGTCTAGTCAAGGTTATGGTTTTTCCAGTGGTCATGGATGGATGTGAGAGCTGGACTATAAAGAAAGCCCAGTGCTGAAGAATTGACGCTTTTGACCTGTGGTGTTGGAGAAGACTCTTGAGAGTCCCTTGGACTGCAAGAAGATCCAACCAGTCCATCCTAAAGGAGATCAGTCCTGAGTGTTCATTGGAGGACTGATGTTGAAGCTGAAATGCCAATACTTTGGCCACCTGATGTGAAGAACTGACTCATTTGAAAAGACCCTGATGCTGGGAAAGATTGAAGGTGGGAGAATAAGGGACAAAAGAGGATGAGATGGTTGGACATGAGTTTGGGCAAACTCCGGGAGTTGGTGATGAACAGGGAGGCCTGACATGCTGCAGTCCATGAGGTTGCAGAGTTGGACAGGATTGAGCAACTAAGTTGAACTGAATTTATGTTCTTAATTGAGATTGTGCAGATTAAACTAACAAAAGTCAGATTATTAGGAGAAAAACGTACAATTTTCACTTATATTTATGTGAGTTCACAGAAAAGTGAAACACAAACAAGCAGTTAGACTCTGGGCTTAGGTACTTAGAGGAAAGGGATCTTGAGTTTCCAAGAATGACAAACTTGTGTTAAGTCACTAGAAAATATATGGGGGAACTAAACAGAGATAAGGATTATTTTAGTAAGATCTGTTTATGTAAACCCATCTGGGTGTTGCCTCTCCATCTCTGGTGATGAGACAGTTCTTGATGCTGGGGTTGAGGGTTGGGGTAGACACTTTCACAAAGGGAAATTCATGCTCTGCTTGTAGGCAGTTAAGCAGAATTCTAGAGAACTCTTTCTGAATCTGTTCTCAATTGCCTTCCTGGTGGCTCAGATGGTAAAGAATTTGCCTGCAATGCAGGAGACCGAGGTTCAACCCTTGAGTCAGGAAAGATCCCCTGGAAAAGGGAATGGCAATCCACTCCAGTATTCTTGCCTGGAAAATCCCATGGACAGAGGAGCCTGGTGGGTTACAGTTCATGGGGTCATAAAGAGTCAGACAAGACTGAGCAACTAACACTTTCACTTTCAGAACAATCCTTATGATAAACTAGCACATTTTGGTGTGGCCTATCTGGTCCCCTTTAGCATTATTAACTGAAAGGATAAAAACAGAAAAAGAAACAGTTGGGATTGGAGGCCAATATTAAGTTCAATTTTGGACATTTTAGGTTTGAAGTGTATGTGGTGTATTTCATCACAATTATCCCATAGCAAAGACTTAGAAATGTAAGTCAGGAATTAAAGAACTGAGATCAATTAGATGACATAGGGTTAGTTTTCTCAACACTTATTTACCTGGTAGTTTTCCCGAAGAATACTGAGGATGGTTATTCTACTGGGCAATAGAAGTGAAACCAGAATTAGAGATATTTACACATCTCTGTCTTTATTGTTTACAGTAGTGGAGAACACGACTTCTTTTTTCTTCTCAGTCTTATTGGGGTATAATTGACAAAATTGTAAGAAATGTAAAACGTAAACTGAGGTGATTTGACATTTCCCCTTTCTTTTTTTATCTTCGTTTTTAGTTTCTTACCAGGATACGTAATGTTGGAGTAAAAGGTTCCTGGTGCACCAGTTTTGTACCAGTGAGAGGGCAAAGAAAGGGCTGTTGAAGCCATAATTATTCAAATTGCAAAGCCATTCAGATGATAGTGTTTATTGTTAGCAAAATTATTTGGTAATAGCTAACACTCAAAGAGTATAAACTATGAACACTGTGTTAAGTGCTTTTATTTAAATCACCTCAATTACTACTCACAAAACCCTAGAAAAAGTACTGCTATTATCTCAATTTTCAAGAATAAAAAGCTGTGAAGTTTGAATAGCTAGTAAATACTAGGACTAGAATTTGGATTTATGTAGTCTGACTTCAGAGATGCTATAGTGTTTCTGGTTTCCCATTGTAGCTTCCAAACCAGTTCTCTTCCAAGAACTTTGACCTTGTTGGGCTTGCTTCTTCTGTCTATACCTCCTGCTATAGTAACTCTTCAAAACCACTTTCTGGTGTCCTTGTCTGTCCCCATTCACTCACTCAAGGTTTGGCTCTTTTATCAGTTTTCTTTGCAACCTGTACTCTATTAATCTGTTAATCCCATCCATACTCACATATAAACGTCATTTCCCTTTTACTTCCTTCCGAATCCAGTGTAGATCCTATGATCTTTCATTATAATTGTTCTTTTGCAAACACCCATAATACCTGTAGTTGTCTCTCTGCCATTACTCTCATGGGAAAAAAAAAAAAGGCAAGCTGATTAAATCTAACTGTCCATCTATTCTGGGGATATTGGCAAATGTAGGCTGGATGGTTTTAAACTCATGACCACATGGTGCTGGAGAAGACTCTTGAGAGTTCCTTGGACAGCAAGGAGATCAAACCAGTCAATCCTAAAGGAAATCAACCCTGAATATTCATAGGGAGGACTGATAGAGCTGACTCATTGGAAAAGCCCCTTCTTCTATCAAAGGCACACTTCCCATTTGTACTTTATTTTTAATTTTTTGACTGTGCCACACAGTATATGAGATCCCAGATCCCTGAGCAGGGATCGAACCTATGCCCCCTGCAGTCGCAGCTTGGAGTCTTAACCACTGGACTACCGGGGAAGTCCCTCCACTTGTACTTTAGATGCCATGCCTTTCCATCACAATGATGTTCTTCCTTTGCTATCTTTTTTTCCCTCCCTCTTACAACACCCGTATTTCTCTATTAGATCATTCCCATTCAAAAATGTTCTCTGTATTATTCATTAAAAAATACAAAAACAACATAAAAGATACACAAACAAAATCTTCCCTGACTTCACATTTTCCATAGTTCATTTTCTACTGATCTTCAGAGTGAAAAGCCACAAATACTTGTCTTCACTTTTTTCATCTCCAATTTCAGTTCAGTCGCTCAGTGCCTGAATTTCGTCTTCAACTATTCCAATCCATGCCCACTACTTCACTGATCTGGTTCTGAAAAACTCAGTGTTGAGCCCCACAGTGTCAATCCAATGGGTTCTTTCCTGCCTGATGTTAGCTGTTCTCTCAGTAACATTTGAGACGGCCACTTCTTTTCTAGGCTTTTACTACACTATACATTCCAGCTTTCCCCTCTCTGCACTCAGTCTCCTCTTTAGGGACTTAACCTCTATATTTGGAAGTTTTTCAGGGCTTAGACCTGGACCTTCTTCTCTTATCACACTTTCTTTGGTCTCATTTTTTCTTATGACTTTATGTATGTGTCCATTTATTGGCCACACAGCAGAGCATGTGGGATCTTAGTTCCCCGACCGGGGATTGAACCTGGTCGAGAAAGTGCAGTCCTAACTAGACCACCAGGGAATTTCCCTGTTTTTTTTCATATGGTATAGTTCTGTCAAGTGAAGCAGGCAGAAGAATGGACATTTTTGAGAATTTTCTTAAATAATTAAATACTTAAAAACTTAATATAGTTTCAGGAAATAGTGAAGTTTGACTCATCACAATGCAAAAACGATGGCTTCTTCAGAACAGTGTATTCCCTGAAGGTAAGATTCAATGATGTCCCCACATCAGAGGGCTTTTGGTGGTTTGCCTTACATGCTCCTCGGGAAAGAAAATGATTGGCAGCATTTTCAGTCTATGTAAAAATGTGCATTAAGGCAGTGGGATATGGCAAAAAAGAGCTTGGGTTTTTGTAGTCAGAGTTCACTATGATAGCAGAAAATATATTTACTAGTTTTTTGATCTTTAATAAATTACTTTTGTGATTCAGTTTCTATAAAACTCATAGTACTTACCTACAGGATTATTGTGATTACTTAAATAGCAAACGTAAAATAGCAAATGCTCTCTTCGTTTTTGATCCCTGTACTCACATGGTTTCTTTTTAACACCTGAATTCTTTTTAACTCCTGAGGCAAAGGACTGAGGAGTTACTGATCAATAGCACAGGTCAGTCTTCTTAGGGGAATCAGACAAAATGCAAAAAACTTCAAGGAGAACTTGGTGGCTTGGTGTTTTAGGGCAGTTCTCTCATAATGGCTCATCAATGATACAAATATTTGTCTGTCTTTCTCTTTCACTGTCCTTTAAAGGGTGGGCCTATTGGTAGGTGTTTTTTTTAAAATACAAGAAGCATCAACACTCAGTTTGGAAGAGTAACTTATGTGCTAAGAATAAATGGTCTAAGTGTAAGCAACCCGTGTCTACCAACAGATGAATGGATAAAGAAGATGTCACACATACACACTCAGGCATAAAAAAGGAAACTTTGCCATTTGCAACAACACGATGAACTTGAAGCATTTTGTGGTTAGTGAAAGAAGTCAGACAAAGAAGTACAAATACTGTAGATTATCACTCACATGTGGAATCTAAAATAAGAAAAGAAACTAGTAAATATAAAAGAAACAGACTCAGATACAGAGAACAAATCCGTGGTTACCAATAGGGAGCTGGCAGGGGGAAAGGGAAACAGGTAGAGGTTAAGGGCTACAAATTCTATGCACAATATATGTTTCAAGGATACATTACACAGCACGGGGAATATAGCCAATATTGTGAATCATTATAAATAAAAATTGTGAACCACTATGTTGTACACCTGAATCTTACTTAAGATCGTAAATCAAATACACAATTTAAAGAAAGAAAGCTAAGGAAAAACAGTAAGTTGAGACAAATGTACAAAAGCTGAACACAAGTGAACTTAGACACGCGTCAAGGATTTGAGGTGGCTAGTAGCCTGTTTTGTGGGCGGAGCACCGCACGCAAAAACTAGAATGAAGACCAGTTCTGCATCTTTGTTCCTTTGGCTCCTGACCAGCCAAAGCCGGCAGTACTTAACACCTAGACAGATTCTGTTGGAAAACCTCACACTTTTTCGATAAAAATCAGAGCCCTGATGCACGAATCCATCAATTTAAGAGAAAATAAATTTAGATAAGCTGAGCCATTTTTAAAAAATTGACTTGGTTCTACATTTAGAAGAAATGGCAAGACTGGCCAATTTTTTAACCTGGTGATTTCATTCAGTAATTCGCGGAGATGATGCTACTGTAAAAAAACTTGCTGGCTACAACAGGGTACTTTCTAAGATCTGTATGAGAAAAGCCTTGATCCTTCTTCAACCGTGGGGTACTTACAGACTGAACAGCTAAAACTGCTTCTGGAAGTTCCCCCACGGGACTTTCTTAAACCTAGATCCGTCCCTTACCAACCTGTACCTTTCTCACCATACACATTCTTAGCGTCTCCAGTTTTCAGCTTCCTAAATCCTCAACCTCACCCCACGAACTAGTCCAATCAAACTCTCCCTTCTTAGACTCTTCCTTATATACACTCCAGGAAACGCCACTGAGAAACACGTGGCTAAATTTGTCCTTAATGGAGCTCCGTAATTCTACTTCTCCACCGCCCTTCCTCACCTCCTGTTCGCTCCGCCCCGCCCCATTCCGGCTTCCCCCCTCCAGTCTCCCTCCCCCAGCGTCTGCGCTTGCGCACCTCCAATTCAGGCGCTTTCCCTTTCCTGGCGACCAATCCACTTCCTGCCTCCGGTCCTCTGAACACTCCTCCCCTCCGCTGAGGCCCTGGCTGGAGGGGCAGGTTATGGCTGCCCTGCGAACTGCCTGTCTGGAAAATTAGCTCCTCTCCTTGAGTTGGGCAGCCTGAAGCCGCCGCTCTGTGTGTGGCACCTATCTGAGCATTCACTCGCGATCCTTCGCCCCGGAGCTAAGCTAAGAGCGAGAGAATGCCGGCGGGAGGGAAGCCCGGACTGTTTTTGACCCGGCAGTAGCGCGGACAGCTGCTTCCCTTCCTCGTCCTCCGCCCCGCCCCCACCCGCAGCCCGGCCGCGCTGGTGAGTGGCGGACGGGAGGGCCGGCGGGCGGAGGGAGGAGGGGGAGGCGAGGGAAGGCGGGCCTTCGGCTGCGAGCTAGGTGGGGGGAGGGGAGGGGAGAGCCCGAGAGCTGGAGTTGGTGCTGGGAAACCCGGGGCTAATGTTGACAACAGGCTCGAGGTGAGTCCCGGGGAACCTCCTTCCCCTCCGCGCCAACGACCAGGAGGGAGCGGGGTTGGGGGGCGCCGGCCTGGACTCCTACTCCCCCGGGGACCCGTGGGGCGACTCGGCACCCCAGCGCTCCGGGGACCGCGAGCAGGAGACGGACCGCGGGTCCGGCGTCGTTCTCCTCAGACCCCTCTCCTCAGGAGGCTCCCTTCAACGCGGGAGGGAGGCGGGAGAGACTGCCGAGGGGGTGCCTGCCCCGTAAGCCCGGGGTGGGCCTCTGGGCCGGAGGCGGGGAGCCCGCCGTGGAGGGTGCAGAGGCTTGGGGGTGTGGAGGAGAGCGAGGGGAGGCTGGGGAGAGCTCTTCGGGAGCCGGGAGGGAAGCGAGGGCGACGAAATGGGGAGGGTGTGTGTGTGGGAGGATGTGGAGCCGGAGACCGGCCGGAGCGTGTCGGGTTCCGGCGGTGAGGCAGTGTGGGGTGCGAAGTTAGGGCTGGGGCAGGGACGGTCCGGGGAGGTGGCCGTGGACCCCGGTGGGAAGGGGGGCTGCGGCGAGGACGCGAGCGGAGCTGAGGCGTGTGGAGCGAGAGCAGGGGGTTGTGGGAGAAGAGGGTGCAGGGCTCGGGGTTCGGGGGGTCCGAGCGTGGTGGGCAGGCTTTCCTGGGTGGACTTCTTTTTAGTCCCACGGGCTGAGGATTCTTCACTTTGCCTTCATCCCGGGCTTCCCGGTCCTCCTGTTGAACTAAAGAGGCGATCACGGGGTGTTTGGTTGGTCGAGCAGAGCCAGCTTATAAGCTTGAGGGGACAGTCTGGACCGGACCGTCGGCTCTCTTGCTCTTTCAGGACTTGCACGCAGTGATGCATCAGACCTGAGGAAAACTCTCCCTCACTTTCCCCCCACTTTAGCAGAGTTATTAAGTGTTTAGAAGAACTGTACGACTCATCAAGAAAACCATTTTTGAACTCTGGTGGAATTTGCAAAAACTTTGAACGTCCTTTATACTTGAGGACGTTCTTTAAAGTCAGAGACTGGGAGGTAATGCCCTTGTGCTGTTCTGCCCTTAGAACATTTTAAATGAGTAACCCCAAATGAAAAGATTAAATAGCATTCTTGCACTCTGGAGCATTTTCAGAGCAGTCTCATTGTGATTTCATACATAATCCATATGGTACTTTGCGGAGAAATAGCTTAAAGGGAAACACCTCTTTCTGTGCCCTCTCCCGACAGACCATTGGAAGTATCTGTTTTACTAGTAAAGTAGTTTTACTTTCTCCTGGAAGTTCAGAGTATATTTAGAAAACCAAATAAAATATACAGCCCAAGGGCCAGGACACTATTTTGGGAGCTAGAAAGGTGGTTTTAAAGCATGGCTTCCTTTTAAGGACTGTGTGAATGTAATTATACTGGCTTGTAGGACTTAATCATATTCCAATTAAAAGATCACTAATTTTTATCCTTCAGACTATTTAAAAGTTCTAGTTTTTATTTGGAAGACTTGAGGTAAAATATTAAAGCATGAGTTTATTAAAATGTGAAGAAACTTTAGCATTTCACAATATAATTTAATGCTCAGTTTCATATTTGAAAATTGATGTGATACAAATACATACTTAATCTGGTAGCTTGTATTTTTTACTTGGCTTTTAAAAGTTATTTATTTATTTGGTTGCCCTGGGTCTTAGTTGGAACATGCAGGATCTTTAGCTGCACCATGTGGGATCTTGAGGGATCTTTAGTTGCAAAATGTGGAATCTAGTTCCCTGACCAGGGATCCAACCCTAGCCCCCAGAGTCTTAGCCACTGGATCCCCAAGCAAGTCCCTACTTGACCTTTAAAGTCTTAGGATATATAGGGGGAAAGAGCACTGGACACAGAGTCTCAACCCAGTCGTTCAGCTAGTTGTGTAATCTTGGGCAGTTCACTCAGTGTAAAAATTGAGAATTGGAGTAGTTGAAATCTAGTACTCCTAACTCTAGAAAATTCTTATTTTAGGCTTAACTCTTCAGTTTTCTCTGTGAAAGAGAGTAAGCATTTGTTGAGTGGCTCTCTCATGCTCTCTTCTAGACTTACAGAAGTTGAAGAAGTCTATAAGAGAGGGAGCAGTATCTCCATCTTACTGATGAATAGACTCAGAGAAGTTACAGTGCCCTGTTTCCATAGCTAGCAGGTTGTAGAGTTTGCAAACTTAGAAGTCTGACTAAAACTTTAAAGCTCATATTATTTTCTCATAGTGCATTGCTACCTTTACATGAACTTTAAAATTTTCATATGTTTGTTCACTTAAATTTAGTTCCAGGTGTACTTTGGGTATATGTTTGTAATAAAAGGATGAAATGTTTCAAAGACTGTGACACTGCCAAGACTTGGGGGTCTTGTTGAGAATCTGTTTTGCCATGCTCTAGAGCAGAGTCTAAATCATGAAAGACTGCTGCAGTTTGATATAGAAGGCATTTAAAAGTCTATTGAATATATGAGTACTGTGGAAAATCACAGAAGTTTGGGGGACTGTTGTGCTGATAAATGATGATCCTTTATAAATTTTTCAGATTCCAAATATGTTTCTTAATGTTTTAACAGAGCTTAGTGCCTGATTTTGTCTTCATAAATGAGATATTATAAATTCTGGTACCATTCTTTTTTATATTCTGAGAACTGTTCTTTCCTGTATTAGCTGAAGTGTTGTTTGTTGTTGCTTCACATCAGAAAGTACAAATTCTATATAAACCTTATTATTTCTTGCATATAATTACAGATATTCCTAAGTCAGTTTATCTGATTACCTAGGAATTACCTGTCCCCGTATCTTTTAGCTAGAATATGCCAAAAGTTAAAACATAATGTAAAACCTGATTAACCATTATTAGCGACTCTTTCTACTCTGAGATATGTAATTCTGATTTGTGTAGTCAATATCTCTTGTCAGGTTTTCTAGCTGCATCCTCTTCAGGATTCTTAATAACTTTGGTTAAGCTCTGTCACTACATGTAGAAGCCTTGGTCAAGTTACTTGGTCACGTCTCTTTTTACTCATTAATTAAATAGGGAAGATAATACTTATCTCATGAAGATTTTATTATTAAATGAGATAATGTATGTAAAATGTTTACTTTGTGAGAAGTAGCTAGAAGCTATTAGTATTTGCTCTTTAAAGTTTGCTTGCGTTAGGACAATCAGTCAGTTTAGGGCAATGGTGGGTATTTAATTGAAAATGCATGAGAAGTTGATACTACATTTCCCAGGTAATATAAATATTAACACTGTCTTGCCACATAAATAAGTAGTTATGCTCTTACATATTTTAATGATTGTTTAAACTGGATTAACAGCCCTTTTTTGTTCAAGTTCCACAAGTAGGGTTATCTGAAGCCTTTGGGTGTCATTGTCCAAAAAATGCATAGAACATGGAAGTGGAGAATAAGAGTAAAACAGAAAAGGGGAAGGAAGAGGTGGCTGAGATAAGGTGCAGACTATGACATGTGCCTCCAAAAATCACTGAAAGTGCTTCAATTGGCTTAGATTGTCTTTCTGTGGTACTATTTTATTAGAGGGCTGAAATAAATGCTTTGTGTTTATGAAATATTTATTACTGCAAATGTTTTGTTTGCTAACAATAGTTTTTATTGATGTAATTTAAAACATATATTGAAAATACATGAGTACCATGTTTAGCTTAAAATAAAAAAAAAACCTTAGGTAGTTTAAGTAATTGTATACTTCTTAAATGGAAAGTATTTTGATATTCTTGTGTACAACTTTCAAATGATTTAGGAGTTAAAACATGAAGTATTGTCCATAAAAGAAATGACATGAGAACACTAAGCTCTAAGTAGACATGTATTTTTAGAAAAGAAAATCATGAATTTTGCTGGAGAATACATTTTTTGTTCCAGAGCTTTTTTTTCAGTTAACTGTATGGAGCCTGTACTATAGACCAGTGCTCTCCAGTAGACTTTCTATAATGATGAACATGCTCTATATCTGCACTGTCTGATGTTGTACCTAGCGGAATGTGAAGTTGAGCACTTGGATTATGGATAGTGATGGAGAACTGAATTTCAGATTCTGTTTAATTAATTTACAGTGTAAGTAGCCACATGTGGCTAGTGTGATGGTTTTCAGCTGGTAGTGATTTAGCTCCCAGGGGAAATTTGGTGATGTCCGAGTAATTTTTTGTTTTTTAAAACTGGGGTGATACTACTGGCATCTACTGTGTGGAAGGCAGGGGTGCTTTGTTTACACTTTGTGCAGTGCACATGGTAGCCTTTCCTCCTTCCACCAGAGAACCCTTGCCCACAATGTCAGTACTCTTGAGTCTGGGAAACCCTGGGCTGGTGGCTCTTGTATTGGCAAATATAGAACAGAATATTTAATTTATGAATTATTTATAGTAATCATTATGTTTATAGACTAATTTTGACTACTAATAAAGAGATGAAAGGTCTAGTCTAATTTGGGATAGTTAGCAGTTTTTGTGTTTGAAAGTTTGATAGTTAGAGCAGTAAGATGAAATTTATTAGTCTTGTCCATTTCATTAGTTGTTTCCTAGGAGGTAAGAGCTCTTTTATGATCCCACTTGAGTACTTGTAATTGAATATTGTATGATGTAGTGTCACCAGCATTTCTTAATGGTTGTGAAGTATGGTGGGTGAAACTGGTTGAAAATGTTCTCAGATATGTGCTGAAATATTTATGATTAACTGATATGTCATTTACTATCAACTTCACAGTTGATAGTGGCTGAATGTAATGGGTACATGGAGGTTCCTTATATTGTGCTCTCTACCTCTGGTAGAGACTATTTCCTGAATAAAAAGGAAAAGGAAAAAATGTGCTTAGACATAAGCATAACTAATGATGATAGAATATGGAATATGATGAGTGAATTATTTTATCACTGAAATAGTATTTGTTTTGTATGCATTTTATTTAATCTCTTATAGCTGCCAAGTTGTATTAATATGTTACACTTAACAAAATAGTGTCACATTACTAAAAAAAAAAAGTCACTGCGATTATAATGCTGATGTTCTTTTACAGATTGTCTTGGGTAACATAATGCCAGCTGAGCGTAAAAAGCCAGCAAGTATGGAAGAAAAAGAATCTTTACTAAACAGCAAGGAAAAAGACTGCAGTGAAAGGCGGCCAGTGAGCAGCAGGGAGAAACCAAAAGAGGAGATCAAGCTTACCGCCAAGAAGGAGGTTATTAAGGTCCCTGAAGATAAGAAGAAGAAACTGGAAGACGATAAAAGAAAAAAAGAAGACAAGGAACGCAAGAAAAAAGAGGAAGAAAAGGTGAAGGCAGAGGAGGAACTAAAGAAAAAAGAGGAAGAAGAAAAAAAGAAACACGAAGAAGAAGAGAGAAAGAAGCAGGAAGAACAGGTGAAACGTCAGCAGGAAGAAGAGGCTGCCCAGTTGAAGTAAGAACATTTTTTCTAACTATTGATGTGTAAAAATAGGAAGATTGGAATGTTTTGGAAAAAGTGATTATTTGAAATAAAATTTGCAAGGTGCAGTTGCTTGAGAGTTGAGAGTATCTTAATTTACTTGTTCTGTTAGTTTCACTGACTACAGGCATGCTTACAGTGCTTTAACTCTTGAAATTAAGTAATAGTAACCTTTAGTAAGTATTTTTTTGAGATGTGGGGCAATTTGAGCTGTTTGTGCTTTTTAGAAAATCTTTTTTTCATGGTATAGTATGTCATCTTTCTAAGTTGAAAATCTTTCTTTTTTGGCCATGCTGTGTGGCTGGCAGGATCTCAGTTCCCTGACCAGGGATTGAACCTGGGCCCTGGTGGTGAAAGTCCTAACTATTGGACTGCCAGGGAATTCCTGAAAATCTTCAGTTCTTAATGGCTGCTGTTGAGTTTCTTACATACCAAACTCTACAGTTGTATCGGTACCTGTCTTTAAGGCAGTCCTAATGAAGTAAGCTTATTGTTTTGCAGATTAATAAAATGAAGCTTCAAGAGATTAAATGACTTGCCTAAGGTCACAGTAAATAGTAGAGCAGCTGGAATTTGAAGCAGCTAAGTTAGGCTGACCTTAAAACCATTGTCTTTAAGTACAATTCCAAAATGCTTCCCATTTTTATCTTTATCAAAATCTATTTGTAACCTTGTAAACCTGTGCAAGTAATATAATGAAATGGTAAAAAATGAGGTAGTCCTCTTGGGAAGACTACCAGGATGTAGCAGAAATGACAGTTAATGAATAGTGCGTGAGACCTAATCCAATGGTACATGGGCTCTTCCCTTCATATATGTAATTTAAAAAGCTGTTTGCAAATATGAATTTTTATGAATCTCTTGAACAGCTCAGTTACCTACTTACCAAAGTTCTTTAGTACCTATATTTTTAATGAAGAACTGGAGTCTTAGGTCTGAAAAGCAATAGCTATAGTTTTGGAATTTTCAGAACTAGGATTCTTGAGAGTTTCTTGCTTATTTTCTATTTTACTTAAAATAATTTGGAAGGATATTTCATTTCACTGTAGCTTTTGTTCTCTCACCCTTGCCATACAAAGAGCTTAAAAAAACAATAGTAACCAAAATGCCAACTTTTTATTCGGAAAAATTCAAGCATGTAAAAGATAGAATGGAATAAATTAGTACCTTTACCCCTTGCCGTCTACCCAGCATCTACAATTACCCCCTTTTTTTCTTGAGTATTCTAAAACATCACATTATTTGACCTGTAAATATATAAATATGTAAGTATAAATATTTTCATTGTGTGTATATATATATTCATTATATATCAAAGTATTTTTAATAAAGCTGATAATTGAGTTATTGAATGCATATAAGTAATGAGACACTTTCTTAGTGAGTATGCTCACTACTGATCTTATCTGTGTGGCTGGGAGGCTTCCAGGAGATTCATGTGCCTGTTCTCAGTGATAGGCACAACTTTTTGTTAGCATATTGTAGCTATTAGTGGGAAACTTGTAGAATTACAGAGTAACTCAAGGATGGTTATCTTAGAAAGACGAAAATCTGTTTTATTAGAAATTTATGTTTTAAAGTGACATATTTCGGTGTCTCAGAAACCTCAGATTGTCCCCATTCTCCCACTCCTGCCCGAGTTATTTTACTACTTCTGTGTTTTAAACATGTCCCATGTTTTTAGTGGAAACATAAGTAGATTTGTTTTTAAATCTTCTCAGGATAAACTGAGTCTGCTAACCTTTTATTAAAGTGCTTTTATCCTATAGTTTTTCTGGTTCCTAAATGAGCTTTTAATTATAGTTGAATTTTAAGGCCTAAACTTTTATTAAGAAAGGTTTATTTAATGCTGAAGTATGGAAAAATGTACCTAACTCAAAGCATTTTAATGTATTCTTTTGTAATTTTTTTCTTTAATCATTTTTTCGTGCATTTTTTCCCCTGTTTCTCCAGTGCTTTTATTTGGTTTAAGTTTTATATTTTTCCCAAACATATTACTTTGTTTTTTTGTATTAAGAATCCTGTGTTTTATCCATTTATTTTTTTCAGCTTTATTGAGTTACAATTGACAAGTAAAAAGTTATATTAATTTAGTGTGCCAGTTGGCATAATGATTTTTAATCTAGTTATTTGTTCCACTCTGCCTCTTTTGGTGTTATCAGTAGAATGAGTTCTCATTATCTTGTTATTAATCAGATGTCTTTAAAGTGGTGAAAGCAATTTTTGCATCTTTTGTTCCTCTTGGATTCTGTTGCTTTTCTAATTACTTTTTCATTGGCTTTTACTCTTATGGGATTCATTTATGCTTCAAAATATACAAGGTATCTTACTTACTTGTTTGTTTGTTTTTTATATAGAGAGAAAGAGGAATCCCTTCAGCTTCATCAGGAAGCTTGGGAACGACATCAGTTAAGGAAAGAACTTCGTAGCAAAAACCAAAATGCTCCAGACAACCGACCAGAGGAAAATTTCTTTAGCCGACTAGACTCGAGTTTGAAGAAAAATACCGCTTTTGTCAAGAAACTAAAAACTATTACAGAGCAACAGAGAGACTCCTTGTCCCATGATTTTAATGGCCTAAATTTAAGCAAATACATTGCAGAGGCTGTCGCTTCTATTGTGGAAGCAAAGCTAAAAATATCTGACGTGAATTGTGCTGTGCACTTATGCTCTCTCTTTCACCAGCGCTATGCCGACTTTGCCCCATCACTTCTTCAGGTTTGGAAAAAACATTTTGAAGCCAGGAAAGAAGAAAAAACACCTAACATTACCAAGTTAAGAACTGATTTGCGTTTCATTGCAGAATTGACAATAGTTGGGATTTTCACAGACAAGGAAGGTCTTTCCTTAATCTATGAACAGCTAAAAAATATTATTAATGCTGATCGGGAATCCCATACTCATGTTTCTGTGGTGATTAGCTTTTGCCGACACTGTGGAGATGATATTGCTGGACTCGTACCAAGGAGAGTGAAGAGTGCTGCAGAGAAGTTTGGTCTGAGTTTTCCGCCTAGTGAGATAATTAGTCCAGAGAAACAGCAGCCTTTCCAGAATCTTTTAAAAGAATACTTTACGTCTTTGACCAAACATCTGAAAAGGGACCACAGGGAGCTACAGAATACTGAGAGACAAAACAGGTGATTTTCAAATGTTTCTCAGAATTGAGGATTTATTTTGGAGCTCATACTTTAAAAAATGTAAAGTCTTCATGCCACTGAAAGAACTTGTGGAAAAGGGCTTATTGCAGGTGATTCTTAGCATTCCAGGAAAATTTCACAGGGTAATAACAGTCTAAGTACTCATGTTTAAATGTGAGTCTTCGGTAGATTTTGTTTCTGATTTTAAGAAAAAATTCGGCAAGTCTGTGATGATTTTTACATTGTGGATTTTTACTGATTTAAAATTCTCCTTAACGTTGAGGGATAAGTTTTCTTTTTCTATCACTTTAACTTATCTGCTGTTTTTTTGTATGTGTTTCATTGTTTCTTTTCTATAGCAGGTTTGCTTTTGCTTTGTGTTTTAGTTTATTGATGTCACCATTGATACTCGCTCTTTTCAAGAGAATAAGTCATTCATTAGTGATATTTTAGATCAGAAATTTGGAAAATAGTGTACCAAAGTAGCTGTGAAAAAAAATCTTTAAATGCAACTATGTAAAGTGCATTTACAGGAGTCTTTCTCCTGGGGACATCCATGTAAAATTCTAAAGGAATAATGTGTGTGCCTGTGTTGAAGATCCCTGATTTAGGCCACCCTTGATTGTTACAAGATACTGTAGACTGCTGTGTATCATCTGTACCTAGAAGGCATCAAAAGGCTAGAAGTTGATGCAATTGGTGGATATGAGGTCAGTATGGAGGTGTGTATGTGGAGCAGGGCTGAGGGTGTGCAGAAAGAAGGCAACAAGTGGTAGGTAGCCTTTGGCTGAATACTTTGCACCTATTTTAAAGTGCCTGTGTGGGGAGAACACTTACTCTTATAAGCCTGTAGTTGGGGAGGACTGGTTTACGTAATTACCTCTAGAAGGTGCATTACTTAGCCACAAAAGACTGCAATAGTGTATGCCAGTTCACTCAGGTAAGGGATAAGATAGGAGCAGAGGCTATATGGATAAATCTGTGGTGGCTGAAGCTCACTCAGAGGTGAGAAGTTAAGATGGCAGTGGTGCTCCTTAATGTTTCTTAAACAATCCTCATTTTGTGCTTTTGAATAGTGAGGACTGTTTTAAACTTTGAAGAGGCAACTTCAGAAAGTACTTCTGTAGCCAGTAATGTGTTAAAAAAGAAAGTAGTGGTCCTCTATTAATAATTTTCACATATATTAGCTTTCTTAGTTACGATTTACATAGTCATTTATAGTCTTTTTCCTTTTCACATATGTTTTACCTAATATGTCACAGGTGATCTTGAAAGTATGATTTGATTTTTTTTTTTTGGCTACTTTCTAAGTTAAACTTTTTATTTTGTGTTGGAGTATAGCAGATTAACAGTGTTTTGATAGTTTCAGGTGGACAGGAAAGGGACTCAGCCATACATGTACATGTATCCTTTCTACATTTGGTGTTTTTGATTGGCCTCACAGAAGCTTTTAGGGCAGAGTCTATAATGATTTAATCTAGTCATCCTTTTAATGCAAAATGAAATCCATTTTATAGGTTATCTGACATAAATTATTCTGAAAACTTCTCGAGCTTAGTGCTCTGAGCCATTCCACTGTTGGACACACCTATTCCTAGCCTGTTTGCTGGGAATTTAAGCTGAAATTTAACTCCCCATAAAATGGTTCCCTTTGATTTACTTGTTTTTTCTTGTACAGACAGAATAAAGCTACTCAGAGTGGGGTTCCGTGAACTGTTTACCTGTTTTTGGTGAATTAAGGAGAGAAACTGAGACAATACATTTAGACATTTTGATAGCAATTTTTCATTGCCGTGATATTGTCATTATATTTTATAGCTGTGCAGTGATTGGAAAGAAAATTATTCCTTTACGACAGATAGTTTGAGAAGTATTGACATTGGACGTGTCTCTTCTTTTACACCATGATGTCTCAAAATATTTGCAGACTGTCCATATGTTTCCATTTGATCTTCTCCAGGCTGAGTATCTCTGGTTCTCTCAATTTGCTACCTAATTTTCAGACACTTTGGATGTTTATTTTTGATACCTTCTTATCTGCCTGTGGCCTACAGTTTTTATAGCTGCAGTCTTTTGATTTTTTGTTAGACCTAAAGACAAATTTCTCAAATGGCATGCTGCCAAGCGAGTTCTTCACTTTGAACTAGAGACATAATTTTTTATTCCTGATACAGACTTAACTCTTAAACTTTAGGTACTTTTGGTGTATTATGTTAGCCTGATGGTAATTGATGGAGTGTGTGTGTGTGTGATACAGACTTAACTCTTAAACTTTAGGTACTTTTGGCATATTATGTTAGCCTAATGATAATTGATGGGGGGGGTGTGTGTGTGTGTATTTTTTTCCATGCCACATGGCTTATGGCATCTTAGTTCTCTGACCAGGAATTGAAATGGTGGCCCACGGATTGAAAGCACTGAGTCCTAACCACTGGCCTGCCAGGGAATTCTCAATGATGTATGTATTATTAATTATACTTATCCACTGGTCACATTTAGATTAGATAAGCAGACCTGTTTTTGTTCATAATTAAAGTCACAGAAGAAAATTTTGAACCAGGATACATTGTTGAGACCACAGCTGCGTGCCCTTTTCCTAGAAACTTACTCATGGTAATACAGAGCTATTGACCTATGGTTGGTTATTAGAGGAGGCTATTTACTAAATGTAAATTAGCCTGGGAGCAGTTATTTTATCACAGGAACTGTCCAATTATATGTAATTATTTGGAGGATGCACAGTGTAGAAAACAATTGGCATACAGCTTAATAAGTCACTCATGCCTTAGGATAGCTTCAATTTGAAGAGCCTTTGTAAGTGAGGATTTAAGTGCCTGACTGAGCAAAGACACAAGGAATTGGATTAATGCAGAGTCCCTACTTGGCCTAATGTTAGTCTCCTTACTTCTAAGAAGAGGATATGTTACAGTTAAAATGGCCAGTTTCTAGAAGTTTCTTTCTGCCAATCATTATCCAGTAGATGTTTTGAAGTTTTTCTCTATCATAGGAATAAATCACAGATGGTCGTTTTTCTCAGTAAGGTTTCTCTTAGGCATGATAATGCTAGAAATCTAGGTGCCAAGCTAGTGAGTATTTAAGACTCATGTAGTTAAACTACTTTAAGCCTTTATTCACTGTCTTTAATGATGGTTTAAAAAAAAAGTGAAATACCCTGTGTTTTCAGTCTATGGGTTGTAAATGCCCTTGGTCATTCTGGTTAACTTGGGAGATGGCATGGTGCTTAGGGGTCGTGAAGTGTTAGTCTGTACTCATTGAAGTCTATACTTAAAATTTTATTTAACCAATTAAAATCTCTTGTGTTTTCTTAAAAACACTGTAGTGAATGAATGAAGGCATGACTGAATGAGACCTGGTGAGTCTCAGCTGTTCTTTTCTGCTGTTAGCTATGCTGATATGTATTAGTTACAAGCCCCTGAGGATTTATGGTTGTTAGCCAGCAATAAAACTGATCCTGGGGTTGGGTGAATTCTAATAAATGTGAATTTATAAGCTTTTTGTGCTTGTTAAGTACAAACTCTTATTTTAAAATGCATTTTGGTAAAGTAATTGATTGGAAGAGTTACAATTAATACCTGCACATTTAAAATATCATCTAGTAGTATTTTCCAGTCTAGAATTAATAGTTTTACTTCTTGCCAAGTGTTATTTTTTTTATTATTTTCAGTGCTGTTACTTTATAATCGAAATGCTTTGTACTTTGAGATTTTATTCTCATTGAGGTAATATAACCTAGTATTTTTTGGCATTTAATAAAAATTGGTTGAATAAATGATTTAATTTTATTAGATATAATTTAAATTAATTATGTAACAGTTAATTTCTTGCAGTATAGTGAAGTCATGAATTCAAATATTAAGTCAGAATACTTGCTTCAATAATTCTGAAGTGTCTTAATTTCTTTTTTTTCTCCTTTATTGGTGGGAATGAAGGCACATTTCTCTTTTCAGTACTGGTGAATTATGACCTTCATGATTGCATGCTTAGTTCAACAGCAGTGAATGACTTGATTTAAAGTTTGGGAAGGAAAAAAATGTAGGTAGAATGTAGGCTTTTCCCTTGTTAATGTAACCAGAGAGGTTTCTTTTATTAATGCAGATTCATGAGGCATTACTTTAACAGTGTTGAAACCTGAAAACCATTAACCTGACATTCAGCAGTGTTGCTTTTACCTTTCATATTCTTTCCGGTTAAGTTGTACCTTGCCTTTACATGAAGATTGTTTATTAAATGCAGTCCATGGGGTTGCAAAGAGTTGGATATGACTTAGTGACTGAACAGCAAGTATTAAGCACTATTAAAATGTTATATATCACTGTGCTTTAGATTTACAGAGGCTTTAGCAATTTTATAAGTGTTTCAAAATTGTTAACCTCCTTCTAGATATTTTCTAATTGAGTCAGTGATGTTGATACAGTAGATTAATCACTGGGTACAGTTATGCTTAGTTGTTGCTTGATGCTTTTCATATAAGATTGTACAACATTCATAACCAACTTCAAAATTGTTACCTCCTTCCAGATATTTTCTAATTTTGAGTCAGTGACTTTGCTATTAGTTGATTAATAAATCTCTGAGGACAGTTATGCTTAACTATTGCTCTACTCTCTTCATGTAAGATTGTTCATGTTCATTCATAATCAAATTCTAAAATGAAACCGCAAGAAAATTCAAGTTCTCATGAGAATTTGACAGAGCAGTAAAGAAGATGAAGAATGAAACCTAGTAGTTTTTCATGGGTCTGCTTCATGGTTATTTTTTCAAGATTTGGCCATGTGTTCTATGTTATTTTACATGAGTGGTTAAGGACAAATCTAAAATAGATTTTCTGTATTCAAGATTTTTTTTTTCCTTTTTTAATTTGGCTGATAGAAGATTAAACTAATACTTCAAATTTTAAGTTCTTGCCTTTGCTACAGTGGACTCTGGCTTTTTTTTTTTTCTCATGAAAATACTGTTTTACTTTGATATAGTGCATTAGGTGTATGATCTCATTTGATCCTCACAGTACCCTTGAAAGAAATATCTGTATTTTGAAGGTGATAGATCAGATTTAGTTATTAAAGACCTTGCCCGATTTGACTTTGATAGCAAATGACAGAATCAGTTTCTCTCCTATCTCTTCATTCTTTATTTTTCACATTTTCCGTAGTATTCATCTTCATCTGCATTTTGTTTAAGGTGTCTAATAAACCCATTAGCTACTCAGAACTTAGAAAGTCAAATCCAAATAAAAGAAGGACCCCAAAGAGAATATAAAACCAGCACCTTGGTTTGGGAAGACTTGCCTCTGATATATGCATTTGAGAGACATCCTAATTCAATATATGGTACCAAGTGGATAATTTGAGAGGCAGTGTAATCCAGGAATTAAGAGAATGAATTTTGGAGCCAGACTGCTTGGGTTCAAGTTTAGATCTGTCATTTACTCACTCTAACTTTGGGCAGGTTACCTCTTTGATTTTCTCTTCTGTAAAATGGGGTGACAGCTAGCACCACATCTCTGAGGTACATGTGAACGATGCGTATGTGAATGCACATGTGTACAGGCATTTAATAACCATATCTGGCACATTGTAAGTATCAGTAAATGTTAGTTCACTGTTCATAGTATATTGCCTGCTCAATTCTTCAGAAAGTTTTTCGAATGAGAATTTCTCTTTGTGCCTTTTTATGATTCTCAAAATGTGTATGTTAAACTTCTTAAACTTTCATAGCTTATTTTTAAAAAATTCACTTTTAAAAACAATATAAAACAACAGAATAAACACTGTACAAGATAAAAGAAGTAGCATGAAGACCAGCAATAAAAATTTTAAAAATGGGAAAAAATGAATGTCTCCATATAAGAATTTTTTGAGGCGTATGTGGCTTTCCTTATGAGATATATTGCTTGATTCCAGAATGGACTATTTGAGATAGTCAAATTTACAATATTAAATTAATGTTAAATATAATATAGAAAAACTCCAGAAATCAAAAATTGATGTACCTTAGAGGTGCTCCCAGATATTTTAGGTGCAAGACATCTACTTTCTTTTTTTTACAGTGAATAAGACTTGAAATTAATTTTGTTTTCATTGCTTGCTTTTCATATCTTTAAAATAGTACCAATTCCTCCCTATCATGCAATGAAACCAGGAGAGGGAATAAACTTGTTTATGATGTATTTAACAATGGTACTTGGTTATCTCCAGTTATGACAAGAATTGGCAAACTATGGCTTTCAGGCCAGATTAGTAATTACATGATGTTCAAATTTCAGTGTCCATAAATAAAGTTTTATTGGAACATAGTTACACTCATTTGTTTACATATTGTCTGTGCTGCTTTTGTGCTATGCCATCAGACTAAAGTAATTGAGGCAAAGACCATATGGCCTGCAAAGTTTAAAATTTCTATTTGGCCCTTTGCAGAAAGTTTGCTGACCTCTGATTTATGACAGCCTCAAAAGAATGGTTTCAGTGCAACTTTCTAAAATAGATGTGCTTCTGAAGAGATTGTAATTAAAATGATACATGATGAACCATATTTTCAGCTTGAATTTGCTTAGTGTTATGTTCCCATGGAATTGGAATTCACATAAGATATTTTGGTGAGATTTGCACTGATGTACAGAAAATGTACTCTGGTCAGATGTGCTGTGTATGTGTAGTTCCCTCATACAGGCCTTCTAAAATTTAATCAAACTGAAAAACTTTTCCTGTGGACTTCATGAACTTACAAAAACTGACTTACATAGTACATTCATTAGAAATTGTTTTATTTAAATTTCTAAGTGACCAGGGATTTTGAATTTTCAGGCACCTGCGATGGCTTCTTTCTCTGCTTGAAGTCTGTAGTCTTACTACATGCTCTGAAATTAGATATTAAAGAAATATATTTTAAATAAATGGCCAAGGAAAATACATATGACTATGTATGTTTTGTATATAACGGATCTCTTCTGATGCCTTCTCATTGTTATCCTGTACTACTTTCTGACTGTACAGTTTAAGGTTCTGTTAGAAAATAAACCAACATCTAAACCCCCTGCCCTCTAGGACTGTTCTTATTAGACAGTAACCTAAACATGTATGAATTAAGAGTTAAGTAAATTAGTACTATTAAAAGTTTAATCATGGGACTGAGGTTTTGAGGAGAGCGAGGAGTATTTTCCGAAGCTTCAGAGTTTTAACTGGTTGCAGGAGGACTGGAAGAGAATCCCTCTTCCAATGCAGGAGACGCAAGAGATGTGGGTTCCATCCCTGTCTCCGGAGGATCCCCTGGAGAAGGAAATGGCAACCCACTTCAGTATTCTTGCCTGGAAAATTCTGTGGACAGAGGAGCCGGGCAGGCTACAGTCCATGGAGTTGCAGAGAGATGTGATTGTGTGCCCATGTGTACGCGCGCGTGTGCGAGGACTGGATAGGAACTGAATGCACACATAGGGACCCCTCATAGAATCCAGTGATTTAATTGGCTGCAAAGTCCAGGCACAATTTCAAAGTGAGGTTGATATGGGAAAAAGTGTTCACTTTCTGTTTTGATAAAATAGGCACCATCTTGCTACAGCGTGTATGTCATAAATCTTTAGTGAATGTTGTATAACCTAAACGGGATGTGTTTTCTTCAAATGACTAGAATGCCAAATTATTAGAGAAGTAAAGTTCCACGTTATGGTATTTTGACATATTTTTCAATTTTGTTTTAAGCACTGAAATAATTTTGAATCTTAGTTGTCATTAGAGGTTTTGAAATTCCTTGGAACTTGTATCCCTTGTAACATAATTTCTCCTAATAATTGTAGAACATTTTAGAGTAGCGGGCTTTTGAGTATTATTTATTCAAATCATTTATTTAATTTTGATGGCTTTTTTAACTTGAAAAATGATGTGACTTCTAAGTAAAAGTTCTACCAAGCTCATTTGAAGTAATGTCAATCATTTTTCATGGCTTGAATATTTTTAAATGCTTGGTTTTTTTGTTTTAATTAAAAAAATTCAATCATAAAGCTTAAAGGAAAGTTACTCTGAAATAAATATTTGAAGAGAAAAATTGTTCTTTAGTGACAGTGTTATTAGAGGAATACTGTTCAGCCTGGATTATTATGGTTAACCTGTCTTGGCACTTTACTAATCTATTTGAAAAATGATATTGTCTAGTGTGTGTTAAAATCATAAGAATATGAGTGAAAAATTCTGTTTAGATCCTACTAGGCCAGATGTTGGAGAAAAAAGGATTGAATTTAATGAATTGTAATTGCTCTTTGTATTGATCTATCTTGTACTTGTAAATGGGACCTGATATTCCTAAAAATAGAAAATGTTAATATTTTAAATATTGTAGCACTGAAACAAAAGTTCCTGTTGATAAGAATGGGGGAAGATGGGAAAGTTTAGAAATATTCCAAATAAGCAGAGATAAGTAAGTGTAGGCAAGGATTTTTTCATCATGAAAACTTCATTTTCTGTAACTTTTAAGAAAATGACAACCCCAAAAAAATCCATGTAACTCATTTTCTTCTCTGTTCAGAAGAAAACTCAAAACAAGGAATAGAAATACTTTTATATATTACTTTTGAAAATGACTTAATTTACAATTTATGATTGACTTTTTGAAATCCATATTGTATTTACATTAAGGTTTATAAATTTCACGTCTTACACTACTACATAGTTGGTTGTAGAAAAATTGAGTCCAGCTCACTTTTTCAACCATCTAAGCTAATAAAGTTTTTACTTGACTGTACAATTGAAAATTTTTCATTAGTTTTACATTTCTGTTAGTAACTGTGAGTAGCTTATTAGTGAACTGTTGCAGAGTGGAGGAATACTTGTGTCCTCGGAGTGTCCTGGCCTTGATTAAGTGGGTTGCTCCAGTAATATTTGTTAAGTGACTAAATAAAGAGTGCTTGCATAGTAAATTGAGAATTCACCGTAGGGAAGATGCAGGCTTTTTCAAGATAATCTTGAATCAAATCATTGTGAAAATTTAAAGATACTGAGTCTCTAACTTGTTTTTGAAAACCAACTTGTATGTCTGGGGTATATGACTGTAACAAAATACTAAAAATTGATTAGTGGCATACTGTTAAATTTTGTATTTCTGCAGGCATACTTGTTAATCACACTTCATATTTTCTGAAGAACCAGTTTTAAATTTTAAGTGCTTAAAAAATTTATTTGTTTAGGTAAATTTGATGATATAAGTTTTGATATTCAGATACATCTTGAAAGTGTTAAGTATTAAACAAAGGTTATTAAAAAAGGTTGTGCTAATCTTGTTTGATAAAATCAGATTTTACGGACCATTACCAGTATAATAATAGATCACATCTGTTTTGATAAGATTGTCAGATTATTTCATCATTTGTTTATAGGCGTATTCTGCATTCTAAAGGAGAGTTAAGTGAAGATAGACATAAACAGTATGAAGAATTTGCTATGTCTTATCAAAAGCTACTGGCAAATTCTCAATCCTTAGCAGACCTTTTGGATGAAAATATGCCAGATCTTCCTCAAGATAAACCAACACCAGAAGGTAAGATATCCTTAAAAATAAACTGGTTTATTGTTTAGTAAGCATTAATCACTTCTGTCTCTCTAGTCGTCTCAGATGTATATTAATGAAATTGGATGTTTTGAAATGCCTTTAAAATTTTTTTAATGAAGTAGTATTAAGACCTAATAAAAACCTTGCAAAACTACTTAAAATGCTTCTCTGAATGGAAAAGTCTTGGTGCTTAGAGCAGTGAAGCCTAACTCATAATGATATGATGGGTTTCTTTAGGTTTTTTTGTAATAGGTATCCTTAGGTTGTATCTTACAGGGACTGTCTTAAACTGTATTTGGGACTATATAAAGATTTACTGTATTTCTCAGGTAGGTAATAAGGTGGATTGGACCTTTGGGATACTAATATTTCTATGTTTATTTTTATTTTAAATTTAGTTGTTTTGGATTGTGTATTATGAATTGTTACTTAGAACTAAAGCCTACCTTGCAGTTTTACAAGATAAACTTATCATTTTATAAAATGAATTATTTCTCATATTATTGGAAAGGTATTTTAAACATCCTTTTTGGTAGGACTCCTAATACTGTAATAGATTATACCAACTACTTGAGAGTTAAGTTGATAAATGTTAATACATTATTTATTTTAAAACTGTCTGAAAATCCTATTTACTTAAAAATATTAAGAGTGAAGTATTTGTAAAGTATCCCTTTATAATACAGGAAGGTATTTTGTATTTTACATCCTCAATAAGAAAATATCCATTGTATACTGTGAAAACATTTATAGTCCTTCCTTGGTATCTTCAGGGAGCCAGCTTCAGGACCTCTGAGGATGCTCGAGTCCCTCATTTAAAATGTCTTAGTATTTGCATATAACCTGCACACATCTTCCCATGTAGATTACTTATAACACTTACTACAGTATAAATGTAAACGCTATGCAACAAAATTAACAAAATTCTGCCGTCATTTTAAAAAGATATTTTCACTTGGTACAGAATTTTAGGGTGAGAGTTTTTTTCTTTCAGTATTTACAGATGTTCCACTGTCTTCTATCTTTTCATTGTTTCCAGTGAGAAACATGTCTTTGTTCTCTTTAAAA
This sequence comes from Antilocapra americana, assembly GCA_007570785.1. Lineage (NCBI taxonomy): Eukaryota > Metazoa > Chordata > Mammalia > Artiodactyla > Antilocapridae > Antilocapra > Antilocapra americana. The sequence goes on along the minus strand of ML661250.1, from coordinate 5,021,078 downwards.
TAATGTGTATTTTTTTCCTGATTGTTTTAAAATATCATCATCACTGATTTTAAAGAACTTAATTATGATAATTGCTTGGTGTGGTTTACTTCATGATTCTTGTGCTAGGGGTTTGTTGGGCTTCTTGAATCTGGGTTTATAATTATCAAATTTAGCAAATCTTGACCTTATTTCTTCAAATATGTATTCTGTTCCTCTCCCCCCTTCTATAGGAATTCAAATACCACTATATTTGAAGTTGTCTTCTTTGTGCTTTAGTATTTTTTTCCACCCTGTTTAGTATTGGTTAGTTTCTATTGCTGTGTCTGCCAGTTCACTCTGTTTTCCTTTTATGGTGTCTGATACTCATGTAGAGATGTAGAAGCTAGTTATGTTTTCCATGGCCTATAACATGCTTAGTGTATCTTCTAGCTTATTGAGAATATGAAATATAGTTGTAATAACTGTTTTAATGTCCTTGTCTTAATTATATCACTTCTGCATTTATTTAATTGATGAGTTGATTAATCTCTATACGTTTGGTAATTTTTCTACTTTGGTGATAGTAGTCTTTTAAACATAATCTAATGGGTCAAAGTGGTAAATGTTTGTTTTATTTAACATTATCCTGATTAGTACTGAGGTTAGGATCTTTGCATATACTCTTTGACTTATTTGTTCAGAGGCTTTATCCATTTTTTTCCTTTGAGATTTTAGACTTTATTGCAGAAGCTCTTTGTGTTATGGATATTAATTCCTTTGTATAAATATTGCCAGTATTGTCTTTTAGTTTGTCCTTTGCTTTTTTTTTTTAATCCACACAGCGTAGCTTATGGGGTGTTAATTCCCCAACCAGGGGTTGAACCTGAGCCAACCCCTGGAAGTGAAAGCTTGGAGTCCCAACCACTGGATCGCCAGCAAATTCCCTGCTTTTATTTACATTTTTGTTAAAAACAAATTAAGTTTATCAGTCTTTTCTCTTATATTGGTTCAATGTCCTGTGTTTAAATATGGTTTTTTGTAAGGCATGTAAGTAATGAGTTAGAGAACCAGTACTTTATTGTTTTTGTTCTGTTCTTCCTGCTGCTCCTGCTGCTAAGTCGCTTTAGTTGTGTCCAACTCTGCGCGACCCCATAGACCACAGCCCACCAGGTTCCCCCGTCCCTGGGTTCTCTAGGCAAGAACACTGGAGTGGGTTGCCATTTCCTTTTCCAGTGCATGAAAGTGAAAAATAAAAGTGGAGACGATCAGTTGTGTCCGACTTAGCGACCCCATGGACCACAGCCTACCAGGCTCCTCTGTCCATGGGACTCTCCTGGCAAGAGAACTGGAGTGGGTTACCATTTCCTTCTCCCCTGTTCTTCCTAAGTGACTTTTAATGAATGATCTAATTTTTCTCTAATTTGATCATTCTCTTATAGTTCTAGTTTGGAGAGAAGTACAGTGAGAATAGATAAAATCATGAATGGTCTTGTGATCATGAAGTAGGAAATTGCTTTTAATGTTACGAGTTTTAAGCGTTTATAGTTGTATGTAAATGTAAACTGTGTGTGTGTGTGTGTGTTTGTAAATACAAACACATGGTTTTCCACTCTCTACTGAAATATGTGTATTTGTCTTCATCATTCCTTCCCTTCCTTTCTAGTTATTTATCAGTTGACCATTTATGGCAATCTTTTGCCAATATATATCATTTATACCAAGTTTAATATCAAAAGGAGGGATGCTTCTTAAGGGTTTATGGTAAAATAAACCATAAACTTGTGAACATAATTGAGATAAAATCATACAGAGTGTTGAGAGTATTAAGTGCTTCATGGGGGAGGTGGGACTTTAAGCTAGATGTTTAGGAATTGCCAGATTTATGTACTTCTTATGTTGGTTTTAAGCTTTGTGAAGATGGGCCTACTATATCAAATAGCTACTTAATCTCATATCAGCGGCTTAAAACTTCAAGAGAAAAGCATGTTTATTCTGCAGTTTCCTTTGATCTGTCCTGGTTTAGAACTTCAGTTAAAACAGAATTTGTGATTTTCTGATAAAGGTGGTTACATGCATAATCAAGAGTGCTTGTTGACTGAAGAAGTATCTGTTAATTGAAACATTCAAGATTCATTGGTTTTAATTCCCTGTGATTTATTTTACTGTAGAGCATGGGCCTGGAATTGATATATTTACACCTGGTAAACCTGGAGAATATGACTTAGAAGGTGGTATATGGGAAGATGAAGATGCTCGGAATTTTTATGAGAATCTCATTGATTTGAAAGCTTTTGTTCCAGCCATCTTGTTTAAAGATAATGAAAAAAGTTGTCAGAATAAAGAGTCCAGCAAGGATGATTCCAAAGGTAAATGCTGGAGGACAGATTTTTATATTAAAGTGCTATAAATTTTAGTTTCAAAATATTTGTAAAAAAATTTTTTTTACTTACTAGTTTTGTTATATGAACATTAAGTCACTAAATTAAATGAATGACAGGATAATATGGACATCTTATTTAATTTGAGTCCACTTTATCTAATCAGATTTATTTTCGCCTCATCACCACAAATCCTCATGGCCTGTATGTCTCCATTCATCGGTCCATCCATCCATTCATTTCTTCACTGAACAGATGGCATGCACAGAAAAGTTATGGTTTTTGTCCTCCATGAGCATAATGCATTTTTAAGAATCTAAACATCAAACTTGCCAGATATAAATGTAGATTCTAAGAAAAATGTTGCAGATTTTGTGAATCTTTATTTTTTTGCAGCAGGATTTCAATTCAGAGATACTGATTCTTTGATTTCAGAGACAAAGGAACCTAAGGATGGTAAGGAGGTATCAAGTCCTGATGATTTGGAACTTGAGTTGGAGAACCTGGAAATTAATGATGACACATTGGAGCTAGAGGGTGGAGATGAAGCTGAAGATCTTACAAAGAAACTTCTTGATGAGCAAGGTAAACACCTTTGCCAAAAATTTCAATTTTTTATAAGTTTTTTTTTTTTAATGTAATGTTTTGTTTATTTTTTGGCTATGCCATGCGACTTGTGGGATGTTAGTTCCCCAACCAGGGATTGAACTCAGGCCCTCAGCAGTGGGAATGTGGAGTCCTAACCAGTGGAGTGCCAGGGAGTTCCTGACTTTTGATTAGTGTTTATACATAAAGCTCTTGCCTGTGAATATGGGTCTTTACTCTTTAATTCCTTGTTTTCCTGTTGTTTCTTGGCCCTCACTTTTTTGGAATGTGATTTGGAACAGAAACACTACATGTCCCATATTATGTGACTGCAAACTTTAGTGATAATCTAAATGTTAATAGATATTTCTTGCACTTCAGTACTTTTAGCATTGTCCTTAATGTATTTTATTTCTGATATAATCTTTACAATCTTAACATAAATGCATTTGAAAGTTGAGAGATTAAAAGACAGTTGGTATATCAGTTCATCTGTCATTTTTATCTGTCTTTACTGTTGAGTAATGTTTTATATTTAGTAATAAAAATATCACACTGTTAATTATTTCCTGAATACTTCTATCAAGTTTTTTTTATTAGTTAGAATTCCTTATTAGAAGGATGCTTTTGTCAGGGTTGCCTTTCTGTCTGTGGGCTTCATTGTTTCCTGCTGCAGAGTCTCTAGTTTTCCACATCATGAAGGGAGGGAGGCATGGCTGGAGGCTACCCTCGGCTCAAACCAGCTAGTGACATCTGACAAAAAGAGGGATTCTCTCCCACTGTCTGTGTATAAGCATCTTGAAAGGAGTTGGCTAGTCCTGTGCCATGCTTGCCTGTGGCGAGAGGAGTCATGGTATCTGAGCCTGGGCAGCACCCTTTCTCATCAGAATCCCCCGGATTGCCTTTGAGGGCAAGTAGTGATCATGCTGTTAATTGAAGTCCCAGGAAAAGGGATGTTCAACAGATAAAAATAGTAGATCTGCTCTAAAGCTACATGCAGCTTACGACTTCTCATGTAAAAGTTTGCCCTTTTATAGTTGATAATCTGAAAGACTAGTGATTTAGGCTTACGATTCTAAAGATATCCTTTCTTTCAAGGGTAATATCTGAAAAAATGCTTCATTTTTCATAAGAAAAGTGCTTTAGATTATCTGTGCCTCAGATAACATCTTATTAAAGGTTTTTATGCTTACATTGTCTATGTATATTTCTAAATCTACTTAAAATCCAACTTCACATTAGAACAAGAGGATGAAGAAGCCAGCACTGGATCTCATCTCAAGCTCATAGTAGATGCTTTCCTCCAGCAATTACCCAACTGTGTCAACCGTGATCTCATAGACAAGGTATGAGTGCCTCTGTGTGGCTTTACTCAAAGGACATAGACCTTGTAGGATAGCTCAAATTAAGAATGTCTGTGGTTTTTGCAGTTTTGACTATAGAATGAACCATTTCTTCAAATGGAATCTAATATAGGAATTCAAAATGAATGCAATTTGAACCAATTTGTAGATGTGTTTGGGGGTGGAACTGTTTCTAGAGTCCTGTAGGGTTGACACTTCTCCCCTTCACATATTGCCACAGTTTGGAAAATACTGTTTTAGACCAGATATTCTTAAAGTACTCTCTGTAGATTCCCAGTGTCTTTTCAGGTACTTTCAGGGCGTCTGTAAGGTCAAAATTCTTTTCATACTAATATTAAGAGTCCCCCCCCCACTTTTTCACTGTTTTGACATTTGCAAAAGTGACGATGGGTAAACCTGGCGTTTTAACATGAAGTCAAGCTGCATTGGTAGCGGACTAGGATAGTAGCCATTGTAGTCTTCGTTGCTGTGCATTTGCGATTAAAAAGCAATGTCGCTTTAACTTAAAGATCTCTTCGATGAACCTGTAAAAATTAGTGATTTTGTTTCATTTCAATCTCTGAGTATACTTCCTTTTAACTTGATAAAATGAGAAGGATGTATAAAGCATGTCTACTGGCTCAAGGTTGCCTTGAGAAAAGCCATTTGTATGATTGAATTGCAAGCTAAACTGCTGCTTTTTGTACAGAGTACCATTTTTACTTGAAAGAATTGAGGGATGAACCATGGTTATTCAGACTTAGGTATTTAACAGACATTTTTCTAACATGAACAAAATGAGCCTCTCACTTCAGGGGAAAACAACTAAAAGTATGTACTGCCAATGGATAGTAAATTCCTAATTTACTAATTAGGAATTAGTAAAAAATTTTCTAATTTTTGTTGAAACGTAGTCCATTATTAGCCATTAAATGGTTTTCTTTGTTTTTTCTTTTTATTTTCAAAAAATGTTGACTTGAGAGGTAGGGGTGTGTGTGTGTGTTGACTTGAGAGGTAGGGGTGTGTGTGTGTGTGTGTGTGTGTGTGTGTGTGTGTGTGTGTGTGTGTGTGTGTGTGTGTGTGTGTGTGTTTGTGTGT